>JAPHNG010000048.1:0-17288 GCA_027405835.1 Asclepias syriaca
AATATCCATATTTAAGATCAAATTTAGAATAAATTAGAGCTGTATTTAGCCGATCTAATAAGTCATTCTTATTAGGAATATAGTATCTAATCCATTTTAGGACCCTATTTAAGGGTTTGTAATTAATCACTAACCTAGGAACACCTCGTTCCTTTTCTGCATTTTTATTAACATAAAAAGCAGTGCAATTCCATGTAGAAGTAGAATGTCTTATAAGACCTTTGTCTTATAGGTGGATGCATGAAGAAAAGAAAGGGAAGAAAAATTTACAAATCATAAGAATATGATGCTTTAACAAGAAAAAAGGAAGAAGGAAGAAAAGAAAGAAGAAAAAAAAACAAAATAAAGAAGAAGAAATGAAAATGTAGGATTAATTTTATGGAACATTAGTATTTTGACATTCTTACACTATTGATATAATTATATATATTTTTTAAATGATTGACTAACAGTTAACCATTAATAAATTATCAGAAAAGATGAAATTTGCCAAAATTATAAAGATAACCAATGAAATTTGTCAAAAGTTTTAAAAAGGATGAAATCACAAAAGTTCTATAATTTAAGGGATGAAATTTGTCAATTTGCCTATTCTTTTTAACTCATTTTTTGTACTTTTTTTTTGGTATTTTATTGAGTGAATTATTTGGGTTTTTATTAAAATTCGTTGAGCTTTATTTATAAGATCTATTTGGTTATTAAATTAATGTTTGAGCTTAATATTTTGAATTTTTATATAAGTTTTTTATTAGGTATAATATTTGGATTTTCATTAGTTTCTTATTATAAGGTAAATTCGATTCTATATAATATCTTTGACTCAATATTTGGACTTTTATTAAACATTTTATTAGGAAAAATATTTGAGTTTTTATTAAAATTCATTGGGTTTTATTTAAAAGGCTTATTGGATTACTAAATTAATGTTTTTGAGCTTTATATTTATAATTTTTATTTGGGGATTTAAATGAATAAAATCTTTGAGTTTTTATTGAAATTCATTGAACTTTTTATTAAATGGTAATTGGATTATTTATAATATTTTACATTTAATATTAGGGCATTTATTGGATATTTTATTGGGTAGAATATTTGAGTATTTGTTAAAATCATTGAGTTGTATTGAAAAGTCCTATTGGGTTACTAAATTAGTTTTTGACTTAATATTTTTTATTTTTGTTGAAATGCATTGGATTTTTTTATTAATAGGTGAATTGGATTATATATAATATTTTTGGACTTAATTTTTGGGCTTTTATTGGGTAATTTATTGGGTAAAATATTTGCATTTTTATTGAAATTCATTGGGTTTTATTTAAAATGTATATTGGGTTACTAAATTAATATTTGAGCTTAATTTTTTGTGTTTTTTATTTGGGTGTTTTATGGGCTAGATTATTTGGGTTTTTATTGAAATGCATTGGACCTTTTGGGATAATGTTTTGTATTTTTTATTGGGTAGAATATTTGAGTTTTGCATTAAAATGTATTGTACTTTTTATTAAATGATAATTTGGATTATATATAATATTTTTGGACTTAATATTTGAGTCTTTATTGGGTAGTTTAGGTACAATATTTTGGTTTTATTAAAATTCGTTGAGTTTTATTTTAAAAGCAAATTGAATTACTAAATTAATTTTTTTGGCTTAATATTTCGAGTTTTTATTTGAGTATTTTATTGAAATGTATTGGCTTTTTTTTAACATGTCAATTGGATTATATATAATTTTTTTTGGGTTTAATGTTTCGGTCTTTATTGGGCATAATATTTTAGGTTTTTTTTATGAATATAATATTTTAGGTTTTTATTAAAATTTAGTGGAAGTTATTTAAAAGTCCTGGAACATACGGAATTGTCTATATGTTTAGAGTATCTTCCTCATTGAGGAATTCCGAAAATTCGGTATTTTTAATTGAAGGAGTATTTTGGTTGGTCCAGAACATGCGAATCATGTTTAATTTTACATATCTTACAGTCATGAGTCCTTAATATTTTTCTGGTTACGGTTATATAAAATTTTTAGGATTTTATTTCTATTTATTTGAGAATAGTAAGCACGTTTGTCAACGATTTACATGAGTTTATAGGACTTACATCCACCGCCTAACCACTACGCGACTTGGGTAACGTCCCACTTACTATGCATCAATTAAATTAACATAAAAATTAGAAAAATTAACAAACAGATTTCCAGGGAAATATATATAGAATGGTTGCAAGATATGCAAGAATTTAAACACAGTTAAGAGCCAACATGGCTCTGATACCAAAATATTTCAGAGGAAACAGTAATCCTTGGAGGGTAGGAACAAAACCTGCAATTATTGACAGCTAATGATCTGTCTAATTATAAATTCAGAGGATTTAATTATATTCATATTGGATTAGTGCAAATTGTACTAAAACCGTTAATATTGGATGGACTCAATGCGTCCGTTTTAGCCATATTAAGGGATGCCAGGTGTTGGACGGGAAACCCTCATGGCATAATACAAACAAGTTTAAGTCATGGCCCAATATACTTCAACGTATATCCAAATATTTGGGGATTTAAATGAATAAAATATTTGGGTTTTTATTGAAATTCATTGAACTTTTTATTAAATGGTAATTGGATTATTTATAATATTTTACATTTAATATTAGGGCATTTATTGGATATTTTATTGGGTAGAATATTTGAGTATTTGTTAGTCATTGGGTTTTATTGAAAAGTCCTATTGGGTTACTAAATTAGTTTTTGACTTAATATTTTTTATTTTTGTTGAAATGCATTGGATTTTTTTATTAAAAGGTGAATTGGATTATATATAATATTCTTGCATGATAAAATTAAACTTGTCCCACCATTTAATATATATCTTTCTTCTTAAATAAGGAATTTTATTTTGTATCGTGCCAAATTTTTCCAAAGGTAAATTTGCCACGTTTAGAGTCCACTTAAGAATCCATGGAACCTGATATAAGGCTGCAAATTTAATTTCTTTATATGTAATTGAATCATTAATGCTGTAAAAATTTTCCTATATACTTTTCATTTTATCAGGCAACATAATTGGATTTAATCCAAATTTGAAAAACCAATAAACAAACCACTCAGAAATATGAGTGGTATCAAATTATTTGAACTGGATAAATCAACTATGCTTTCGTTGCCTGTTATCATAACAGAGCACACCTTCCCATGCATTAATATAGTCAAAATAGTTGAACCAATATTTCATGAAGGTAGGCATAGAGGTTCCTCTTTTCTCTTGGTATCTCATGGAAACGGTATAAGTCTCCATTTCAATCTTCTGGGGTTATAACCCTTTTAATATAGGCTTTTGAATAAGCTCACTCTTTGCCGGATTTAATCGTAGAATCAAATTCTATTGATCAGGTTGACTCAAGAATTGCGAAATAAAACTGATAAGTTTTTGGGAAATGAAATGGATCTGCATTATCCTTTAGATAAAATGCAGAGATTTCATAAGGAGATAGATGAGCATACTTTTGCTCGATTGGGATTAACCATTCCGTGGATAACGGAATATATGGGTAAACATATTCATATGTGTTGTTTGTTTTCAAGGCGATACTATAAGCATCGTCTCTCAATTTAAGTTCAGGAGGCATTTTCTGTAAAGCCTCAGCTTTTAGCTGTTCTGGTGATTTTTGCATAGCTGCTTTATAAGGTTGTACAGCTTTTCCTTTGTCATTAGGCTCATTAGCCTTCCTCTTCCCTTTGTCTGTAGGATTCATCTATTTTTCCCTGCAAGAATTCGCGGGTTAGAAAATCAGGTAGAGAGTTGTTACTCCCTTTGATAAATTCAATATCAAAATAAAAAACAGATAAGATGCCCTGCCATCTATCAAATATTTGTTTAGATGCTAAGGTTTTAACATCTTTTTCCAAGATATCTTTTGCCGATCTACAGTCTATCCTTATTAGGAATTTTTGATTAATTAAATCACTTTCAAATTTTTGTATACATAATACTAAAGAAAGAATTTCTTTTTTGACTGTTGAATAATTATTTCTAGGTCCTTGCCATATACCCGAGGCATATCTAACTAAAGTTTCTTTATTCCTTATCATTTGTTTAAGGATTCCTCCATAACCGATATCAGACGCATTTGTTTCAACAATTTTGAAGGCGTCTGGGTTAGCTATAGCTAAGCAAGGAATTTCTTTAATTCTATTTTTTATTTTTATTACTGCTTCAGTATGCAGTTGTGTCCATTCGGGAGGTTTTTCCGTAACCTTTCAAATAAAGGTTTAGCATCTTGGGCCAGATTTTTGTAAAAATCTGCTACATAATTTAGGCTTCCTAAGAACTGCTGTAATTGGGCTTTATCCTTTATTTCATTCGAAAATTTATTTGCAAAACTAATGGATCTATCTATGGGGAAGATTGTCCATTCTTTAATATTATGACCTAAAAATCTAATTTCTGTTTGTAATAGCTTAATTTTCCTTGCAGAAATGACTAACTCCGCATGAATAATAACATTTATAAATGCATTTAAATGTTTAAAATGTTGATCTAATTTCTGAATGTAACTGCGATTATTACAAGGCTTTATGTAAAGCCAATAATTTATGTCCCTTATCTAAAGAAGAAAATTTCGTTCTAGATCTTATAAATCAAATAGAAGATAAAGAGAAGAAGAGAAAAGCACTTAGCGATTACTTAGAACAATATGGTAATAGAATCTCTAACAAAAAGAAAGATATTGTATAAAGATGGTAATAGAATCTCTAACAATATGGTAATAGAACAATATGGTAATAGAATCTCTAACAATATGGTAATAGAATCTCTAACAAATGCTTCTGAGCCAGAAAAACCAAAAAAAAAAGAGATAGAGGAAATAATTGAATTTCCTTATGGAGATGTAGAAATTAAATTCTCTGGTAAAAGAATAACTAGACTCAGTCTAGGAGAATCTAGTAGCAGAAAATCTACTTCTTCAGTCCCATTAACTACTTATGAAAAGACACATATTATGGGAACACAATTCTCGGAAAATATTAATCAACCTAAATATAGAGTTGAAATTCCTTCAACATCTAATACTCAACGACAGTCACCTACCCCATCGGATATGGGATATAGTGACTTTAGTGTTATGGTATTAACAAAGGAAGAAGTGTTCCATGAAGAAATGTGTCCTCTTAAAGGAATACAGAGAGAATTATTTTATTCTGAAGAAAATAAATATAAGCGAAAATAATTCGCAATGAAAGCCCACAAGGAACAAATAAGATTATTTAAGATATATGACATACCTTAAAACGGATAACGTAAACCATTTTTTGAATTCTTATGGTACCTAAATAGGATTCAAAAAATAGGGTATCCTAATTTTGATGATATAAAAGAAATTGATAATATAGAAAACTCTTATAAATAATTTATAATCAAAACGGGAAAAGTAATTAAAAGTATTCATCCCCTGGGATGAACCTTAGTATTAAAGTCAATACCGACGAAGTACAGGCGACTCCTTATAGGAAGTCTAGAGACAATAATATCAATGATGTTGTCACCCAAGTAAATTATACAAATTTACATTTAAAAACTATAGGAGAACAGTTAAATAGGATAGAAAGAATTTCAGACAAATTGTTCGAAGCTTCAGCTTCCTCTTCTAAGAATACGATTTCTAATGATAAAAAGGTTTTATTTAAATCTATGAATTCAGAAATAATTAATTTTAAAAAATATCCAGAAATATTATTTGATATGATAGAAGAAATTGTCAAAAGACTAAATAGTCTTAATATAAATGCAAAAGAATGTGCTCCATTAAATAATGAGTCAAAAGAATCTAGTTCGTGTTCGGAAGAATTCAATTCAAAGGATAATTTCTCAGTAGGAAATGATCTGGACAAGTTTGAGAAAATGGTATTAAATATCATAGAACCCGTACCACCCCAAATAAAACCCTAATTGATATTAATAAATTATCTTCTTCTTATAAGAAGAAGCTAGTTTAAAACATCCCAACTAAGTCCTATTATCATAGGCCTACTCCAGTTGATCTTCAACTTGAAAATACTTTAGATTTTAATATGGCCCAATTTGATGGAAATCTATAATTAATGGAATATCGATGGTTTGTCAGAATACCAAGTACAAATGGTAAAAACTACATGACTATGTATGCCACAACCTGTAGAATATATGGTACTCTTGATACAGATATTGCCAAGGCAATTATACAGGGATTTTCGGGACAACCTAAGGGATGGTGGGATTTTCATATCCCAGATACTTCTAAAGTCCTAATCCTCCAATCTGTTAAAATAGAAAACATGACAAATGAAGTGGGGCAGGTGCTTCCACTTCAAGTCCCTGATAGTGTAAATACACTCATATATACTATAGCCAAACATTTTATTGGCACGGCTTCCATGCAACTTGATAAAACTCAAGAACAATTAATGAATCTTAAATGCCATAACTTATCCCAGTTCAAATGGTATAAAGATGTCTTTCTTTCTAAAGTCTATATACGAGAGGATAGTCATCAAGACTTTTGGAAGGAAAAATTCTTATCAGGACTACCTCATATCTTTGTTGAAAGAGTTCGAAATAGGATTAAACAAAAACATGAAGGGATAATTCCATTCCAGTTATACACTTATGACGACTTAACCTCAGAAATAATTGCTGAAGGAATAAATTTATGTAATGAAATTAAGCTGCATAAACAAGTACAAAAGGAGAGGGTACTTGGAAGAAAGATTATTGGAGATTTTTGTGAGCAAATAGGCTTGCCTCCGATAAATTCAAATACTTCTTATACTAATCAAAAAAGAAAATCTAAGAAGATTTATAAATCTTCTAGGCCCTATAAACCAGGGAAAAAGAGTAAAAAATATATAAAATATGATGAGGAAAAGAGTTCCTCTAAGAAAAAAAAAAGAAGGAACCAGTTTGTTATAAGTGTCATAGAACAGGACATTACGCTAACAAGTGTAAGATGAAAAAGAAAATTAGTAGTCTATCCATTGATGAAGGATTAAAGAAATCCTTAGAAAAATTATTTCTATCTGATTCAGACTCTGAAAAGGATAGGGAAATATATGCTATTAATAATAGTGATCCTAATGAATCATCATGAGTCCAATAGTAGTTCTAATTCAGACTGCGATGGAAACTGTGATTATTATAAAGCTTTATGTAAAGCCAATGAATTATGTCCTTTATCAAAGGAAGAAGATTTTATCTTGGATATCATCGATCAAATTGATGATAAAGATAAAAAGAAAAAGGCACTCCGAGAACACTTAGAAAAATACAGTACCAACAAATCTTTTAGAAAAGAAAAAGAAGTTATTACAGAAGAACCAAAAGCTTATAGTCTAAAAGAAATCCTTCAAAGGATTAAATCTCCTAAAAACAAAGGAGAAACTAGTAATAGTGAATTAGCTCGAGAAGTTAAAACCCTTAAAAAGGAAATAAATGATTTGAAAACTAGGGTGTCTATTCTAGAAATTTCTCCACCCAAAATTGAATCAGAAGAGGATCTTGAAGGCATTTAGAAAAGGAAGAGTTGCTTTCTGATTCTAAAGAAAATTTGAACTCCTTAGTCTACATAAATATGATTAATAAAGTCATAACTCATAAATGGCTTATCTTAGTCACCATAATAGTCCAAAAGGAGTTTACCTTCACAGCCAAAGCTATGGTCGATTTCGGAGCCGATATTAATTGTATAAATGAAAGAATAGTACTTTCTAGATAATTTTCTAAAACAACTGAAATACTTAGAACCGTAGATAGCAAGAGACTTATAGTTAATTACAAGTTAGATAAAGCTGCGATATGCAATAATGGAGTTTGTTTAGAAATGCCATTTATAATGGTTAAAGATTTATCCCATGATGTAATTTTGGGAAATTCGTTTCTTCATATGCTTTATCCAATTAAAAGCATAAATGAAAATGGAATTACAAGTTCTGTTAATTCACAGAAAGTAACATTCAAATTTTTACTCAGCTTCGATATCACGAGATAGATATTATTCAAAGAAAGATTAAAAGAATAGAAAATTTTCTTAATTCCTTATCTCAGGAGTTAACTTATAAAAAATTATCAAAAAAATTACAAAATCCTAAAGTCCTTATAGGAATTAAAAGATTTCAGGAATACATAGAAAAAACTGTATGTTCAGACTTACCTAATGCCTTTTGGGAAAGGAAAAGGCACATAGTATATCTTCCTTATGAAGAAGGCTTTAAAGAAAGTCAGAATCCTACTAAGGCTAGGCCTATTGCTATGGGTCCTAGACATTTAGAAATTTGTAAAAAAGAAATAGACGAGTTATTACTCAAAGGACTTATTAGACCATCTTATAGTCCAGGGAGTTGCCCAGCCTTTTATGTAGAAAATGTTGCTGAACTTGAGAGAGGTGTACCTAGGCTTGTTATAAATTACAAGCCACTAAATAAAGCTCTTAGGTGGATTAGATATCCTATTCCAAATAAGAGAGATCTTTTAGAATACCACACTTGCAATAAGCCCAGTTACTAGGCTGAGGAAGCGTCCTCCGAAGGTTCTGGCGAGCAGAGTCGGGGCGAGCAATACGACATATACAGCAGTACGCTCCGTCGGCGAGACTACGTAAATGGTGATTTCTTTATGGCATCAGTCCCCATGTCCCTCTCTTATATGTTGTTATTGTGTTGTTCCAAATATTTATTATGAATACGAGATTACGATTTTTATGAATAATTGTTTTATATGTTGACGTTGTTATGTTTTTCCAGAAATAGCCACCTGCTTAATATTCACTATGTCTGCATGTCTAATGTGCTCTTTTAAACTAAAGTTAGGGTTATAGACAATTCCTAACCACGGTCTAATCATAACCTGTTTAGTTTAACAAGCATCAATTAGTATTGGTGTCTGCCATGCTAGATAAAATAACCTGCTGAACACCCTGTTTGTTAGAGTAGTCTAGGTAAGTCGAGCCGAGTCTGATTATGCCGGCGGCTAGGGCAAGCGGTATGATCCCCAAGTGACATAGGGCTTTCATGGATGCCTTCGTCCCGAACCGTGAGTAGTGTCATTAAGGTAGGGCGGTTTATTAGAAACCTCGGATGTGGTACGCCTTTAGACACAGAACATAGTTGCAATCCAGGCCAAGACATGTCTAAAATACTCGAATATAGGTCAATCAACATATAGGAACAGTATAACATAGAATCAGGACTCATCTATAAAACACTTCTAGGATTAATTAGACTTAAACCTAATGAAGAATGAATCACCCTCTCATCAAAGTATTTGATGAAGATTGCATAACTGGATCATAAGATAGGAGTTAGGATAAAAGGCTAGTTACTACTAAGCCGTTGCTACTTCCCTGGGAGTACGATATTTAACTTAATAAAATCGTAGATACTTTCCAACAGACTACACATAGGTACTTTGCCTTAGGTTCTGATTGATTAAGTGACAATAATTGAATGCTAAGTGACAGTTAGTAAGGTTCAGTCCTTAATTACTCATAATCGACATAGGTAAATAAAGCATATCTTTTAGCATACCAATCGGAATTGCATCAGATTTTTGGCGCCGTTGCCGGGGAAATATTATAATGAATTTAGGATTAAAGACCACAATTCTAGAGACTTATGATAGGTAACGGTAGTAACCTAGACCTTAGATCTAACACTTATTTTTTGCTAGTTAGACAATCAATTTCCGAAATATAGGATTATCATAACTAATTGATTTTAGATATCATCTGAAATTAAGACATTTAGGATAATCAAATTTTAGAAAATCATTCTAAAACCATATTGAGGAAATTTAACTGCTTTCGAAAAAAAAAAGAAAAAAAATGTTAAAAATTTAAAACCCGAAAAAAAAAATATTTTTCTTACTCAATGGTAAGTTGTTCTTTTCCCCATCTCTTGTTCTTTCTTAATTGTTTTCTTAGTTGCTCTTTTTTGTGTTTTTCTTCTATTATTTAATTTCGAATAAAAAATGGAAATGAGGATAAAATATGTTTTCTCCTGAGTTGTAAAATTTTGGCTTAAATTTTTATTGGGAAGAAACTTCATTTTAGAATTTTCTTAGAGTCATACCAGCTTTATTAGGACGAGTTATGAAATAATTTTTCCTTAATAGCTAGACCTTTGAATGTTCTATTGAAAAAAAAGGATGTTCCTTTTGTTATGTTGATAATTGCATGAGATCTTTTAAACCAAAAGGAATTACTGCACCCATTAGGGCATCACCTGATTGAAATCTGCTTTTTGAATGAATATGTGATGTAATGATGTAGTAAGAATTGTTTTAGGACAGAAAGATGATAAGAAAGTTCATGCATGATAAATTCCGATCTTATCTAGTCTTGTCTAGAAACAATAGGTGACACTGATCACTCCAAGATATCTGTGTTCAATAAAACTAATGCTGAACCATACTTGATTAAGTTAAGTTTTATTGTTACTTGAACTTGATATAGAATAAAGGGATAAGAAAAAGGGTTGAAAATCTAGAAAGCAAACCATTGGTCTAGATTAGAAACCCCGAGTTAGAGGCTAGTGTAATACTGATAAATTTTTGGATGAAAACTTATTTGCATTGTTTGCTATGTATAATAATTCTCATCTGTGGTTTATTTCAAATTATCTAGTCACTGAATAAGTTCCAAGTGATATAACTTATCAGCAAAAGAAGAAATTCTTTGCTGATTTGAAATATTACTACTGGGCAGTTTCTCTTCTATTTCAAATTTTTGGCAGATCAGTTGATCAGAAGACATGTCTCGAAAGACGAAGGCCACAAAATTTTGGAGTATTGTCATCGAGGATCTACAGGAGACCAATTAACTGCTATCAACACTGTCTGAAAAGTGTTGAAAGCAGGATCTTGTTGACCCACCATATTCAAGGACTTTTGTATCTCTGATACAGTCCTGCAAAGCTTGCCAAATAACAGGTAACACATCTTCCAGAGATCATCTACCCCAGCGACGTACACAGAATGTTGCAACCGTTGATATCAGGGGTATTTCGAATCCTTTTCTCTTTCTTCCTTTGAACATAATTACATCATAGTAGTCGTGGAACACTTTTCAAAATGGCCTGAACCACATGCATTACCTACTAATGATGTTAAAGTCATGTGCAGATTCTAGTTGTTTTCCAGATTCAGAGTGCCGATGTCTTAGGAAGAAATGTTCAGTCTGTGTATCAAATCTGTGAAGTCTGCTAAGTACCACACTTTAGCAGGGATTACTATGGGAATGACTGACCATTCCAAAAGAGGTAGGAGTAGGTTACTGCAGAATGCTGCTCCAATGGGAAATGCATACAATCCCAACTAGAGGAATCATACGGGATTTAGCTGAGGAATAATTCGGAAGCTGGAAACATTCAAAAAGACACCACCACAGCAAAACCCACACTCGCAGAATCAATAGATGAGATACTAGCAACAATTAAAGCCAGACTAGTGCAAGCAAGTGATCTACCAAGAGGTAACGAACGGTCGACAGATATAGATGAATTTGGCATTGTGTCGGGAGCATAGCAATGGAGGAGCTTGCATTCCCTGCATACCAATTAGTGTGAGAAACTTCCCCGAGGAAGTCTCAAATACTTGGGCCCAGATCTACACAACTGGAGCCCCCTACCACCACAGCTTCGCCAAAACTTCAGGTATCTTTTCTTCCATTCGAGACTTGCATACAATACCTTTACTAACATTGGCAGGAAGGCACACAAATCCCAAGAAATCTCATTCCTAGACACGTTCCTCCTGGACACGTTGCTATGATTGTTAGAAATCTTACAAATGATTCGAGGAAGCAGTCCGTGGGGCTTGAGTCATTAATCAAATGGATATGCCACTACCTAGAGCTCGACAATGAAGGATTGGAGCTGGCGTCATCCGTTCCAATATCTAGAGCTTGCAGAGTCAAGAACACCTCAGCAATAGCACATGGCTAAGGTGAAGAGCCAATTGACAGATCAGAGAAGACCCTTCTGCTCGCGACATGAAGGGAGTTTTTCTAATCCTCATGATCCTTTACTTTTGTTTTCTTTGTTTTGTGTTCTGTTTTGTTATTTCCATTATCCTTCTTGTTTTATTTTCTCTCTTACCCTTAATTAGTCAAATAAGTGTGGGGTAAGAGTTCTTTGTTTTGTTTTCATTTCTTCTTGTTTGCAAATAAGTGTGGGGTAGTTTAGCTATGCATGAACACTGAGGACAGTGTCAGACTTAAGTGTGGGGTAGCAGTGCACGGTGCACTGTAGCAGTTGGCAAAACTTTTGCATGATTTTGCTTGTTTTCCCCGTATTTTCACACCCTTCCAAAATATTTTCAAAATTTTCCGTCTTTCAGACTTCTAAATGCAGTATGCTTGGTTAAACAATTGCTTATGTCTATGATATGTAGGTAGTATGTTATGGTTAGTAGGAGATAATTGATGACTATTGCTGAACTAATTGATTAGGAATAGGGAATTCCTGATAACTGAGCACAACTTTGTCTGGATTAGAGACCTCAACCAATTGCATGTTCGAGACTTAACTAGATAAAATTAGACCAGTTGTGGATATATTGGCAGTTAGAATGACTAGATGAGACTCTGAGCTAAAAGTGAAAAGAAACAAAAGGAAGTTAATCAAATAAGGGTAGTTTGCCAGCGGCCTTCGCTACTCGAGCACCACTCCTTCGGGGAATTTAAAGCCTGATGCCCTAAGGTCGTGTAGATCTGGGAGTCATCGGAGTGGGACTCGCTACATGGGTAGTTGAAGTTGACGTGTTCTAAGCAGACTCAAAATACCCTGAATCTATAAATAAAATAACTAAATGCTAAAACATTAAAAATCTGATCACCAAAGCTCAGAACTCAAAAAGTTGTCTGTTGTTAATATGTCTAGCGATGGGTCGAAGTGTTATTTGGTAGTAGTTAAGACAAGAGTACATTGTGTTGAATATCTGGTCTAGACTAGTACACAGACTACACATCAGGAAGACCCTGTGACTAAGAAAAAAGTTCAACCTAGTTGTTGATTTGTTTTCTGCCTGATCATAACAAGCTACTAGAGACATTTGAGACCTTGTCATAGCAACCTGACCAGTCAGACCTGTGTTAAGAATTGTCTGAATAAATTTTTGGAATAAAAACATGACTAGGAATTTAAGTGACTGCACTACGGTTTAGAATCACTAACTTCAGGTAGACTTTGCTTGAGGACAAGCAAAAAGCTAAGTGTGGGGTTATCTGATACGCGAAAATCGTATAACCTTTTTAGCATGTTTTTATATATGATTTAGGGTGAAATTGAGAGTAAATTGATCTTAAATGTTTATTATTTACTTAATTTCACAGTTTTTATGATTTTGGAAGTGTCAGGTGAAAAGTAGACGAAAACAGCAAATTTTGGGGCAAAAACGCAATTTTTGGAAATGTTGACTTGGTCAAAGGGTCAGGACGGGCGTCCCGAATCCGGGACGGGCGTCTTGACCCAGTCAAAGCACCGGGACGGGCGTCCCGACTTGGTCAACAGACCAGGATGGGCGTCCCAATCCGGGACGGGCATCCCGAACCCCCAGATCCAGTCCCACATCGAATTTTTGATGAAAAATCACCCCAGGAAGCTGCTATAAATATCCCAGGCCTCCAGCAGTTGAAATCATTCCTCTCCACTTGATCTGAGTCATTAAGTGGTTTCCAGTGTACACTTCTCTAGTACACAACTCACTCAGAGACTCGAATCTCAGTTTTCTTTCTTATTAATGTTTTGTTTTAGTTTCTGAGAAATAGTCTCAGATCTTAGGATTCTATAGATAGGTTCGTTTCTGGTATTCATAGAATACCCGGGATTTCGTTAGGAGATCCTAAGAGGGCTCTAGGCGTTCGAAGAGTCAGTCCACAGGGCTGGGCTTAAGCTGGGTATTAAGGTAAAGCCCAGTTACTAGGCTGAGGAAGCGTCCTCCGAAGGTTCTGGCGAGCAAAGTCGGGGCGAGCAACACGACATATACAGCAGTACGCTCCGTCGGCGAGACTACGTAAAGGGTGATTTCTTTATGGCATCAGTCCCCATGTCCCTCTCTTATATGTTGTTATTGTGTTGTTCCAAATATTTATTATGAATACGAGATTACGATTTTTGAATAATTGTTTTATATGTTGACGTTGTTATGTTTTTCCGGAAATAGCCACCTGCTTAATATTCACTATGTCTGCATGTCTAATGTGCTCTTTTAAACTAAAGTTAGGGTTATAGACAATTCCTAACCACAGTCTAACCATAACCTGTTTAGTTTAACAGGCATCAATTAGTATTGGTGTCTCCCTTCCTAGATAAAATAACCTGCTGAACACCCTGTTTGTTAGAGTAGTCTAGGTAAGTCGAGCCGAGTCCGATTATGCCGGCGGCTAGGGCAAGCGGTATGATCCCCGAAGTGACATAGGGCTTTCATGGATGCCTTCGTCCCGAACCGTGAGTAGGGCCGTCATTAAGGTAGTGCGGTTTATTAGAAACCTCGGATGTGGTACGCCTTTAGACACAGAACATAGTTGCAATCCAGGCCAAGACATGTCTAAAATACTCGAATATAGGTCAATCAACATATAGGAACAGTATAACATAGAATCATGACTCATCTATAAAACACTTCTAGGATTAATTAGACTTAAACCTAGTGGAGAATGAATCACCCTCTCATCAAAGTATATGATGAAGATTGCATAACTGGATCATAAGATAGGAGTTAGGATAAAAGGCTAGTTACTACTAAGTCGTTGTCACTTCCCTGGGAGTACGATATTTAACTTAATAAAATCATAGATACTTTCCAACAGACTAGCTACACGATAGTTACTCTGCCTTAGGTTCTGATTGATTAAGTGACAATAATTGAATGCTAAGTGACAGTTAGTAAGACTCAGTCCTTAATTACTCATAATCGACATAGGTAAATAAAGCATATCTTTTAGCATACCAGTCGGAACTGCATCAATAATTCTTTTCCCTATTTATTGAGACATATCATATTATTTTAACTCCAAACTAGACAAAATAATAACTTAAAAAATGATCAAAAGAATTTCTATACTATATGATAAAATTTCAAGAATCAAGTTGGAAAGAAAAGTATGTAAAAATATAATGTGTAATATATATATATATATATATATATATGTATATATTATGGAGGACTCAGTTTGTAAACGATGACAATCATAAATTAGGCAGTGTGTTGACAAGGTAGATAGTAGGTTACTTTACAACTAATACAGGATTATAAATTCTCAAAAGCTAAACAAACAGAACAAAATAAATATGTATTTAATACCTGTTATGACTATTAACGATATATATATATATATATATATATATATATATATATATATATATATATATATATATATATATGTGTGTGTGTGTGTGTGTGTATGTATGTATGTATGTATGTATATCGGTGGAATTGGATTTGGATCTATTTTATCAGTCACAGCTCAATTAAGTTTGGTAAGATCCAACTAAGAAACCCTAAAGCCCATTCTCATAACTTAAGGGAACTTCAATTTCTTTTATCCTAATTTAGTAAAGATTTGATTTTCCTTTTGTTAAAATGAAATAAATATTTATTGTATTCTTGAAGAAATAATTATATTGGTACGTTATTAATTAATTAAATCTAAGAAAGATTTGCATCCGTGTCTTGACTGGTCATTTTAGGGGGAAATTTACATTTAAATTTTGATACAAATTTAAAAATTTATTGTTAATATTAAATATAATTGAATCACAAAGTGTAAGTAATATATGGTAAATGTCTTGCTTAGTTCAATTATGTGACATTACAAATTTAAATATATACATATATGTGTATGGGCCTATTTGAACTTGTACTAAGAACCTAATCTAATTTATTTATTACAACACTTAATTGAATACAAATAAATATTTTCACTGTACTTCCTTGTGACTTGGATAATTTCTTTCATAGTCTTGTTTATAAGTCATTGAGCCCACCATCTGAAGAATATTGTTCCTTTCAATATATGAAATCCTTGAACATTTTTTTCAACTTTCCGTCCTCATTTCCAAATCCATGGGATACTGAATTCAACAAAATAATATAAGGTGCATTAACCTTCAACGAATTATGTTTGTTGTTTTAAAACTGGATGATGATTACACAAGTTTTCATAAACATGGCCTAAAATTATTTCAGGCAAAAATGACAATTTTGGTCCAAATAAAGACCACCATTGGTACCACCAAATTGGAATCACCTTACTTTCACTAAGAAATGACTTATCAAATTGGAAAAACCAAGAATGCTTTTTTTGAGAATTCTCATAATAAAACGCATTCTTTCATGCATCAACATAATCCCAGTAATTATACATGAATGTTGTACCTTTGGGATTTTTTAAAGTCCTGGCCTTTGATGCATCCATACCCCAGTCTATTAGATTGAGGACTTTAAGAATAGCACACTTGCTATAAGCAATGACATCAGAGCGTGATTGTGTAAACAATCAATGTTCTTATCTAAGTTATTTCAAAGAAATAGCTGAAATGGCTAGGACAAAGAAAATACTTCTCCCCCTTTTTTCCCATTTTGTGAGCCAAAACACGATTATGCACCCCTTGGGGTGCATAGTACCATGAGTACCTGTTAGGGGAGATGTATTTTTTTTATATTAAGAGATAGTATAATCAATCGTAGTGGTATTGACAGTACGTTAGGTATTGAAAATATCCTGTGTTGGTCGACATAAAGACGTTAATGAGTCTTTATAATTGTTACACAATTATCATCGACCAACACAGGATATTTTCAATACCTAACGTACTGTCAATACCACTACGATTGATTATACTATCTCTTAATATAAAAAAAATACATCTCCCCTAACAGGTACGCATGGTACTATGCACCCCAAGGGGTGCAAAATCGTGTTTTGGCTCATAAAATGGGCAAAAAGGGGGAGAAACCACTCAAGAAGACTTGATCAAATTAATTGACCAAGTGTCTGATCCAGAGATAAAAAATCTCTAATTGAAAAATGTATTAAGATAAATCAGGAAATACTTGTGAAATCTGAAGTAAAAAATACTTCCGATAAAGTTTTTAATATGGCTGAAGTATATTGAAGAATACATACAACCAAAGAAATTCCAGTTACTATTCACAATTTAAATTGTGAAGTAAAATTGTTAAAGTCAGAATTATCTGAACTAAAACATCAAAACCAAGATATTCTTGGTAGATTACAAAAATTAGAAAACCCACAGCAAATTGTT
>JAPHNG010000049.1:0-25051 GCA_027405835.1 Asclepias syriaca
TTAAGCCCAGCCCTGTGGACTGACTTTTGAACGCCTTGAGCCCTCTTAGGATCCTAACGAAACCCCGGGTATTCTATGAATACCAGAAATGAACCTATCTATCGTAGCCTAGGATCTGAGACTAATTCTCAGAAACAAAGAAAACGAGACACTATCTAAGAAAAGATAAACTTCTACTGAACCCGAGTCTCTAAGTGACTTATGTACTCGAGAAAAATGTACATTTGAAGTCACTAATGACTCAGATCAAGTGGAGAGGAATGATTTCAACTGAGGAAGGCTGAGGTATTTATAGCAACTTTCTGGAGTGAATTTTTCAAAGAATTTCGATGTGGGACTTGGACCAGGCACCCGGGATGCCCGTCCCGGCCTATTAACCAGGTCAGGATGGCCATCTCGAGTCCTGGACGCCCGTCCTGGCCTGTTGACCAGGTCAGGACGCCCATCTTGATTCGGGACACCCACCACGACGTCTGAACTTCTGAAAAATTGCATTTTTGCCCTGAAATTTGCCATTTTCTTCTACTTTTCACCTGACACTTCCAAATTCATAAAAACTGTCAATTGAGTTAATAACAAATAATTAAGACCGATTTCCTATCAATTTCACCCGAATTTATGCCTAAAAACATGCTAAAAATGTGAGATTTATGCATATCAGATAACCCCACACTTAGCTTTTTGCCTGTCCTCAAGCAACAAAGTCTACCGAAGTTAGTGATTTTAAATCATATGGCAGTCACTCAAATTTCCTAGTCATGTTTTTTATTCAAAAATTATTCAGACAATTCATAACACAGGTCTGACTGGTTAGGTTGCTATGACAAGGTCTCAAATGTCTCTAGTAGATGGTTATAATCGCAGGTTTAACAACTTAACAACTAGATTGAACTCTCTCAGTCACAAGGTCTATGTTATATTGTTCCTACATGTTGATTGACCTATCTTCGAGTATTTTAGATATATATTAGCCTGGATTGCAACTATGTACTGAGTCTAAAGGTGTACCACATCTGAGTCACCTGATAAACCGCCTCATCGCCATGACGGCCCTACTCACAGTTCGAGCTAAAGGCATCCATGAAAGCCCTATGTCACTTAGGGGATCATGTGCCGCTCGCCCTAACGCCAGTATAAAAACTCAACTCAGCCTACTTAGACTACTCAACAAACAGGGTGTTCGGTAGGTTTATTTTATCTAATATGGCAGACACCAATGAGTCCTAATTGATGCCTGTTAAACTAAACAGGTTATGAATAGACCGTGGTTAGGAATTATCTATAACCCTAAATTAGTTTAAAAGAAACACATGAGATGCGGACATAATGAATATTAAGCAGGTGGCCATTTCCGGAAATCATAAGAACTTCAATATTTACTGAGTCTAAAGGTGTACCACTGCAAATCGTTCAACACAATATACTCTCGTCTTAACTACTACCAGATAACACTTCGACCCGTCGCTAGACATACTAACAACATACAACTTTCTGAGTTCTGAGCCTTGGTGATCAGATTATAATTATTTAGCATTTATTGATTTTTTTCTTTTTATAGATTTTCCAGGGTATTTGAGTCTACTTTAACACAACACGTCAACTTCAACTACCCATGTAGCGAGTCCCACTCCGATGACTCCCTGATGGGATTTCGGTTGACGTGCTAAATAGGTGTTTTATTTACCCATGTTGATTATGAATAATTAAGGACTGTGATTGACTAATTGTCACATTTAGTCTCTATGGTGTCACTTAATCAGCCAGAACCTAAGGCAGAGTACCTATCGTGTAGCTAGTCTGTTGGAAAGTATCTACGATTTTATTAAGTTAAATATCGTACTCCCAGGGAAGTGGCAACGGCTTAGAAGTAACTAGCCTTTTATCCTAACTCCTATCTTATGGTCCAGTTATGCAATCTTCATCAAATACTTTGATGAGAGGGTGATTCATTCTCCACTAGGTTTAAGTCTAATTAATCCTAGAAGTGTTTTATAGATGAGTCCTGATTCTATGTTATACTGTTCCTATATGTTGAATGACCTAAATTCGAATATTTTAGACATGTCTTAGCCTGGATTGAAACTATGTTCTGTATCTAAAGGCGTACCACATCCGAGGTTTCTAATAAACCGCCCTACCTTAATGACGGCCCTACTCACGGTTCGGGATGAAGGCATCCATGAAAGCCCTATATCACTTCGGGGATCATACCGCTTGCCCTAGCCGCCGGCATAATCAGACTCGGCCCGGCTTACCCTAGACTACTCTAACAAACAAGGTGTGCAGCAGGTTATTTTATCTAGCATGGCAGACACCAATATAATTGATGCCTGTTAAACTAAACAGGTTATGATTAGACCGTGGTTAGGAATTGTCTATAACTCTAACTTTAGTTTAAAAGAGCACATTAGACATGCAGACATAGTGAATGTTAAGCAGTGGCTATTTCCGGAAAAATATAATAACGTCACATATAAAACAATTATTCATAAAAATCGTAATCTCGTATTCATAATAGGTATTTAGAACAAAACAATAACAACATATAAGAGAGGGACATGGGGACAATGCCATAAAAAATCACCCTTTACGTAGTCTCGCCGACGGAGCGTACTGCTGTATAGTCGTATTGCTCAGCTAGTAACTGGGCTTTACCTTAATACCCAGCTTAAGCCCAGCCCTTGGACTGACTCTTCGAACGCCTAGAGCCCTCTTAGGATCTCCTAACGAAATCCTGGGTATTCTATGAATACCAGAAACGAACCTATCTAGGTAAGCCTAAGATCTGAGACTATTTCTCAGAAACTAAAACAAAGCACTAATAAGAAAGAAAACTGAGATCCGAGTCTCTGAGTGAGTTGTGTACTAGAGAAGTGTACACTGGAAACCACTAAATGATTCAGATCGAGTGGAGAGGAATGATTTCAACTGATGGAGGCCTGGGGTATTTATAGCAGCTTCCCGGGGTGATTTTTCATCAAAATTCGATGTGGGACTGGTTCTGGGGGATCGGACGCCCGTCCCAAATTGGGACGCCCGTCCGATCTGTTGACCAGGTCGGGACGCCCATCCTGATCTGTTGACCAGGTCGGGACGCCCGTCCCGAGTCCTGGACACCCGTCCCGGCGGTTTGACTGGGTTCGGGACGCCCGTCCTGACCCTTTGATCAAGTCAATATTTCCAAAAATTGTGTTTTTGCCCCAAAATTTGCTGTTTTTTGTCTACTTTTCACCTAACACTTCCAAAATCATAAAAACCGTGAAATTGAGTAATTAACAAACAATTAAGATCAATTTGCCCTCAATTTCACCCGAAATCATACATAAAAACATGCTAAAAACTTGATACGATTTTCGCGTATCAGATAACCCCACACTTAGCTTTTTTCTTGTCCTCAAGCAAAGTCTACCTGAAGTTTGTGATTCTAAATCGTAGTGCAGTCACTTAAATTCCTAGTCATGTTTTATTCCAAAAATTCTTCAGATAGTCTTAACACATGTCTGACTGGTTAGGTTGCTATGACAAGGTCTCAGATGATTTTTTTAGTAGCTTGTTATGATCAGGCGGAAAACAAATCAACAACTAGGTTGAACTTTTTTTTCTTAGTCACAGGGTCTTCCTGATGTGTAGTGTGTGTACTAGTCTAGACCATATAGTCAACACAATGTACTCTTGTCTTAACTACTACCAGATAACACTTCGACCCATCGCTAGACATATTAACAGCAGACAACTTTTTGAGTTCTGAGCTTTGGTGATCAGATTTTTAATGTTTTAGCATTTAGTTATTTTCTTTATAGATTCATGGTATTTTGAGTCTGTTTAGAACACGTCAACTTCAACTACCCATGTAGCGAGTCCCACTCCGATGACTCCCAGATCTACACGACCTTAGGGTATCAGGCTTTAAATTCCCCGAAGGAGTGGTGCTCGAGTAGCGAAGGCCGCTGGCAAACTACCCTTATTTGATTAACTTTCTTTTGTTTCTTTTCACTTTTAGCTTAGAGTCTCATCTAGTCATTCTAACTGCCAATATATCCACAACTGGCCTAATTTTATCTAGTTAAGTCTCGAACAGGCAATTTGCTGAGGTCTCTAATCCAGACAAAGTTGTGCTCAGTTATCAGGAATTCCCTATTCCTAATCAATTAGTTCAGCAATAGTCATCAATTATCTCCTACTAACCATAAAATACTACCTACATATCATAGACGTAAGCAATTGTTTAACCAAGCATACTACATTTAGAAGTGATGCGATTCCGGTTGACGTACTAAATAGGTGTTATTTTACCCTATGTCGATTATGATTAATTAAGGACTGTGACTGACTAATTGTCACGTTTAGTCTTATGGTGTCACTTAATCAGCCAGAATCTAAGGCAGAGTACCTACCGTGTAGCTAGTCTATTGGAAAGTATCTACGATTTTACTAAGTTAATTATCGTACTCCCAAGGAAGTGGCAACGGCTTAGTAGTAACTAGCCTCTTATCCTAACTCTTATCTTAGATCCAGTTATGCAATCTTCATCAAATACTTTGATGAAGGGTGATCCATTCTCCACTAGGTTCAAGTCTAATTAACCCTAGAAGTTTTTAAAGATAAGTTCTGATTCTATGTTATACTGTTCCTATATGTTGATTGACCTATATTCGAGTGTTTTAGATATATCTTAGCCTGGAATGCAACTATGTTTTGTGTCTAAAGGTGTACCACATCTGAGTCTCTATGCTACCACGCCCCCCTATCATTAAGGTAAACGGCCCTACTCACGGTACGAACAAAGACAGTTATGAAGCCCTATGTCACTTTCGGGGATCACTCTGAAGGCTCGTAATCGCTGGCATAACGCTCTACTCAGCCTACCTAGACTACTCTAACAAGCCAGGTGTTCAGCATGTTATTTTATCTAGTATGGCAGACACCAATACTAATTGATGCCTGTTAAACTAAACAGGTTATGAATAGACCGTGGTAGGAATTGTCTATAACCCTATTTTAGTTTAAAAGAAACTACATTAGACATGCAGACATAATGATTATTTAGCAGGTGGCTATTTCCGGAAAAACATAATAACTTCAACATACAAAACAACTATTCATAAAATCATAATCTAATATTCATAATTGATGTTTAGGACAAGCAATAAAACATATAAGAGAGGGGTATGGGGACTGATGCCATAAAGAATCACCCTTTACTTAGTCTCGCCTACAGAGCGTACTGTTGTATACGTCGTATTGCCCGCCCTGACTCTGCTCGCCAGAACCTTCGAGGACGCTTCCTCAGCCTAGTAGCTAGACTTTACCTTACTCCTGGGCTTAAGCCTAGCCCTGTGGACTGACTCTTCGAACGCCTAGCTCTCTTAGGGTCTCCTAACGAAACCCCGGGTATTCTATGAATACCGGAAACGAACCTATCTATAGAAACCTAAGATCTGAGACTATTTCTCAGAAACTAGAACAAAACACTAATAAGAAAGAAAACTGAGATCCGAGTCTCTGAGTGAGTTGTGTACTGGAAAACTGTACACTGGAAACCACTTAATGACTCAGATCGAGTGGAGAGGGATGAATTCAACTGCTGGAGGCCTGTGGTATTTATAGCAGCTTCCCGGAGTGAAAAATTCTGAAAAATTCGATGTGGGACAGCTTCTGGCGGCTCAGGACGCCCGTCCCGGTTTGGGACGCCCGTCCTGATTCGTTGACCAGGTTCGGGACGCCCGTCCTGGCGGTTTGACCGGGTCGGGACGCCCGTCCCGGACCTTTGACCGGGTCAACATTTCTAAAAATTGCGTTTTTGCCCCAGAATTTGCTGTTTTCGTCTACTTTTCACCTGACACTTCCAAAATCATAAAAACCGTGAAATCAAGTAAATAGTAAACAATTAATGTCAATTTACTCTCAATTTCACATTAAAACATATATAAAACATGCTAAAAATGTGATACGATTTTTCGCGTATCAGATAACCCCACACTTAGCTTTTGCTTGTCCTCAAGCTTAGTCTACATGGAGTTAGTGATTTTAAACCGTAGTGCAGTCACTTAAATTCCTAGTCATGTTTTTATTCCAAAAATTCTTCAGACAATTCTAACACAGGTCTGATTGGTTAGGTTGCTATGACAAGGTCTCAAATGTCTATAGTTTGTTATGATCAGGCAGAAAACAATCAACAACTAGGTTGGACTTTTTTCTTAGTCACAGGGTCTTCCTGATGTGTAGTGTGTGTACTAGTCTAGACCAGATAGTCAA
Source organism: Asclepias syriaca (assembly GCA_027405835.1). Taxonomy (NCBI): domain Eukaryota; kingdom Viridiplantae; phylum Streptophyta; class Magnoliopsida; order Gentianales; family Apocynaceae; genus Asclepias; species Asclepias syriaca. Next base: position 6,256 of record JAPHNG010000049.1, read on the forward strand.
CACAATGAACTCTTATCTTAACTGCTACCAGATAATACTTCGACCTATCGCTAGACATACTGACAACAGATAACTTTCTGAGTTCTGAGCTTTGGTGATCAGATTTTTTTAATGTTTTAGCACTTAGTTATTTTCTTTATAGATTCAAGGTATTTCGAGTTTGCTTAGAACACGTCAACTTCAACTGCCCATGTAGCGAGTCCCACTCCGATGACTCCCAGATCTACACGACCTTAGGGCATCAGACTTTAAATTCCCGGAAGGAGTGGTGCTCGAGTAGCGAAGGCCGCTGGCAAACTACCCTATTGTAATTAACTTCCTTAAGTTCTTTTCACTTTTAGCTCAGAGTCTCATCTAGTCATTCTAACTGCCAATATATCCACAACTGGTCTAATTTTATCTAGTTAAGTCTCGAATAGGCAATTGGTTGAGGTCTCTAATCCAGACAAGGTTGTGCTCAGTTATCAGGAATTCCCTATTCCTAATCAATTAGTCCAAGATAGCTATCAATTATCTCCTACTAACCATAACATACTACCTACATATCATAGACATAAGCAATTTGTTTAACCAAGCATACTGCATTTAGAAGTTTGAAAGACGGAAAATTTTTGAAAAAAGTTTGGAAGGGTGTGAAAATACAGGGAAACAAGCAAAAGCATGCGAAAAAATTTTCAAACTGCTACAGTGCACCGTGCACTGCTACCCCACACTTAAGTTTGGCACTATCCTCAGTGTTCATGCATAGCTAATTACCCCACACTTATTTGAAAATAAGAAATAAAACATAAAAAAAACAAGAAAAGACAGAATAATGCAACAATTCTGTATGTCATATAAATCAATTTTGTACAAAGATTCATAGTCATACAGCCCAGACATACACAAAGAACAAGATAAACAAAAGACAAAAGAAAAAGAAAGAAAAGAAGGGGAGAGAGAGACTAAGAACCCGGCGGGTCGCCATCTAGTGGACCGAGGTCTGTTAAGTCAAACTCGAAGTTCTCCGCTACTCGGGCAGTCTGCTGATGTATCTCCTCAATCCTACTGGTGATCATGGCGATCCTGTCATCCATCACCGCCAGTCGTCTGTCAATCCTGTCATCCATCATTGCCAGCTGGCTGTCAATCCGGTCCATGTCTCGACTGTATCGTGCCGATAGTTCTGCCAATCCGTGCGACATGTGTCGTTCGAAGGCAGTACGTGGCACGAACGTCTCGGATGGATGGATATGCGGTGGAGCTGCTTCTGATGCCGAAGCCTGTCCTGGCTGCTCTGTGTGGATGGTGTAGCGGCCGCTCGCATCCCGGACAACCATTCCCATGTTCCGTAGGATGGTAACGTCTGTGGGAATAGTGGTTGGGGCGACCAGAGTAAGCTCCGAGCCCTCTATGTCCAATTCCAGGTAGCGGGCTATCCTGGTGATGAATGGCCCGAGCCCCAGACATTATTTCCGAGTGTCCGTAGCAAAACCCCGCATGATGACTGTGATAAGTCGAGCCATCTCTACTGTGGATCCCATATGCATGTTGGCCAAGAGGAATGTCTCCATCTGGGTGACATTCCCGGGGGCCGTCAGTCGTCCTGACAAAGTGTGTGCAATAATGGCATGTAAGTAGCGAAGAGCAGGATAGATACCTGTGGCTTTCGCAAAGCCATGCTAGTAGGGAACACCCGTCATACAGATCTGAGCCCAAGCAGTGGAGACATCTGCAGAAGTGAAGTCCCGAACTGCTGTGGTGTAGGCGGGCGTATCCAGCTCCTCTCTCTGCCAGATACCCAAAGTGATGCCGAACTCGGCCATGCTCATCGACCGATCTATTCCACCTAAGCGGAATGTGATCTGCTCCTGATGGCATGCAAAGGATGCATAGAACTCACATACCAGCTCCAGGTACGTGGGCTCTGTGACGACGAATACTCGACTGTAGGGTAGTACATCGAGTATGCGTCTGACCTCGGCCTCTACTCCCAGTGTCTGTACTGCTGCCCAATCCAGCGTTCTGCCCGTCAGTATCGTGCGTCCGATGTATCCGTGACATCTCTCCTGATATGCTGTGCTGGAGGGAAACAGCATAAAAGGATGTGTCACTGAGGTAACTGTCATGGTAGATGTGGTACGAGCACGTTTGGCAGCCATTTGGGTTGAAAGTGTTTGAGAGATTTTGGGAGTTTTAGGTAGGAAGGAAGGTTCGAATTCGAATTCTGGAGGTGAATTTGAATTCCAAAGGATGAAATTAGGCTAGGGAAAGATTTTGAAATTTTTGGCGGGAAATTCGAATTTTGGAGGGAAATTCGAATTTGGAAGGAAATTTAAAATTTAAATTTTGGAGGGAAATTTGAAATTTGAAATTTGAAAAGTTTGCCAAAGGTAAAGAGAGAGAGTTATTTGAGAGAGGTGGATTTTTGGAAGTGAATTTTGAGGGAAAAATGAAAAAAATTGAGATTTTATAGAAGGGGAGGCCTTCGGGACGCCCGTCCCGGAGGCAGGACTCCCGTCCCGCCCGTCCAGAACCGGGACGCCCGTCCCGGGTTGCCTCAGAACGCGTGCCAATTCTGAAAATTTATTATTTTTTTTCTAATTCCTGCAAATCTCAGTATACCAAAAATAATCATAATTTTTAACAAGGCTTCATGTTTATCCAATGAAATTCAGAAGTTGTTAAAAAAACTCTATGCAAAAATTCCTCAGTCTCACTTTTTCGAAAATCATACTACCCTAATTTTATTCCTATTTAAATTCAGCAAGAAAAACAAAAATTTGAATTTATGCAATTTAGTTAATGAAAAATAAACTGTAATTGCAAAATTTTCGTTTTTCATAGAAATAAAATGTCTGAAGAAAATTGTTGAAAATAAAGGACCCTTTAAAAATGTTTGAAAAATAGAAAATATGGGTCAATTATTCAAGTTTCAGTTCAAACGAATTATTTGCTGAAAATAAAAGTAAAAGAATCTTCCCTTTTTAACGACTCCTGTCTCTGATCTCCTGTAGTTCTGTTCGAATGTTTCGCATCTCTTGCAGTTCTTCTTGTATGTTGCGCATTTCCTCATGCTGGTTCCTTTGTTCCTTTCATTTCTGAGTGCAAAGTCTGGTTAAAAATAACAATAACAAACATAGGAAAGTGAAACAAGAAAGTAAGGAAATATTTTTATGGATTTTGATTTATTTAGAAAGCAGGTAAATTTCCTTAATATGGTTTTAGAATAATTTTCTAAAATTTGATTATCCTAAGTCTCTTAATTTCAGATGACATCTAAAATTAATTAGTTATGATAATCCTATATTCAGGAAACTGATTGTCTAACTAGTATAAGATAAGTGTAGGTCTAAGGTCTAGGTTACTACCGTTACCTATCATAAGTCTCTAGAATTGTGGCCAATAATCCTAAATTCATTATGATATTTCCCCGGCAACGGCGCCAAAAATCTGATGCGATTCCGGTTGACGTACTAAATAGGTGTTATTTTACCCTATGTCGATTATGATTAATTAAGGACTGTGATTGACTAATTGTCACGTTTAGTCTTATGGTGTCACTTAATCACCAGAATCTAAGGCAGAGTACCTATCGTGTAGCTAGTCTATTGGAAAGTATCTACGATTTTACTAAGTTAATTATCGTACTCCCAGGGAAGTGGCAACGGCTTAGTAGTAACTAGCCTCTTATCCTAACTCTTATCTTATGATCCAATTATGCAATCTTCATCAAATACTTTGATGAGAGGGTGATCCATTCTCCACTAGGTTCAAGTCTAATTAACCCTAGAAGTGTTTTAAAGATAAGTTCTGATTCTATGTTATACTGTTCCTATATGTTGATTGACCTATATTCGAGTGTTTTAGATATATCTTAGCCTGGAATGCAACTATGTTCTGTGTCTAAAGGTGTACCACATCTGAGTCTCTATGCTACCGCCCCCCTATCATTAAGGTAAACGGCCCTACTCACGGTACGAACAAAGACAGTTTATGAAAGCCCTATGTCACTTTCGGGGATCACTCTGAAGGCTCGTAATCGCTGGCATAACGCTCTACTCAGCCTACCTAGACTACTCTAACAAGCCAGGTGTTCAGCATGTTATTTTATCTAGTATGGCAGACACCAATACTAATTGATGCCTGTTAAACTAAACAGGTTATGAATAGACCGTGGTTAGGAATTGTCTATAACCCTATTTTAGTTTAAAAGAAACTACATTAGACATGCAGACATAATGATTATTAGCAGGTGGCTATTTCCGGAAAAATATAATAACTTCAACATACAAAACAACTATTCATAAAATCATAATATGATATTCATAATTGATGTTTAGGACAAAGCAATAAAACATATAAGAGAGGGGTATGGGGACTGATGCCATAAAGAAATCACCCTTTACTTAGTCTCGCCTACAGAGCGTACTGCTGTATACGTCGTATTGCCCGCCCTGATCTGCTCGCCAGAACCTTCGGAGGACGCTTCCTCAGCCTAGTAGCTAGACTTTACCTTACGTCCTGGCTTAAGCCTAGCCCTGTGGACTGACTCTTCGAACGCCTAGAGCTCTCTTAGGGTCTCCTAACGAAACCCCGGGTATTCTATGAATACGGAAACGAACCTATCTATAGAAACCTAAGATCTAAGACTATTCTCAGAAACTAGAACAAAACACTAATAAGAAAGAAAACCGAGATCCGAGTCTCTGAGTGAGTTGTGTACTGGAAACTGTACACTGGAAACCACTTAATTACTCAGATCGAGTGGAGAGGGATGAATTCAACTGCTGGAGGCCTGGGGTATTTATAGCAGCTTCCCGGAGTGAAAAATTCTGAAAAATTCGATGTGGGACCTTCTGGCGGCTCGGGACGCCCGTCCTGATTCGTTGACCAGGTCGGTATGCCCGTCTCGGTTCAGGACGCCCGTCCTGGCGTTTTGACCGGGTCGGGACGCCCGTCCCGGACCTTTGACCGGGTCAACATTTCCAAAAATTGAGTTTTTGCCCAGAATTTGCTGTTTTCGTCTACTTTTCACCTGACACTTCCAAATCATAAAAACCGTGAAATCAAGTAAATAGTAAACAATTAATGTCAATTTACTCTCAATTTCACATTAAAACATATATAAAAACATGCTAAAAATGTGATACGATTTTCGCGTATCAAGAAGTCTAAACGAAACATTTTGAAAACATTATGGAAGGGTGTGAAAATACGGGGAAAACAAGCAAATCATGCGAAAAATTTTGCAAACTGCTACAGTGCACCGTGCACTGCTACCCCACACTTAAGTCTGGCACTGTCCTCAGTGTTCATGCATATCTAATTACCCCACACTTATTTGAAAACAAGAAATAAAACACAAAGAAAGATTCTTACCCCACACTTATTCAACTAACTACGGGTAAGAAGGAACATAGAAATAACAAAACAAGAAATAAAATGAAAGAGATACTCCCTTAGTCTGTGAAGTCCACAATCTGCTCGGACGAGTCAAACGGCTCTCTGTAAATCTTTAGGCGTTGTCCGTTTACTTTTTGAATAATGCCGTCAGAATCCATGATGTCACATGCTCCGAAAGGTGATACTTCCTGATTGTGAACGGTCCTGACCAACAGCTACGCAGCTTTCCTGGGAAAAATTTGAAACGTGAGTTGTACAACAATACCTTATCCCTGGTTCAAAATTTTTCTGGGCTCTGAGTCGTCTGTCATGCCGGAGTTTACTTGTCATTTTGAACTGATGTGAGTTCTCATAGGCTTTGAGCCTCCACTCATCCAATTCGTTGAGTTGTAGAATCCGGTGTTCCTTAGTAAATTATCGTCGAGATTGCATTTTTCACTGCCCAGTAAGCTCTATGTTCAAGTTCAACCGGAAGGTGGCATGCTTTTCCGTAGACTAGTCGATAGGGTGAGAACCCCGTAGTGGTCTTGTATGCTGTACGGAAGGCCCATAATGCATCCTCCAGTTTATTGGCCCAATCCTTACGGTTAACACCCACGGTCTTTTCTAGGATTCTCTTTATTCCCCTATTGGTTACCTCAGCCTGCCCGTTGGTTTGAGGATGGTAGGCTGTGGAAATGCGATGCTGAATTCCGTACTGAGTACTTCTGCAATTGAGAGTTGCAGAAGTGCGTACCTCGATCACTGATTAGGGCTTTTGGACATCCAAACCTGGCGAAAATCTGCTTAAGGAATTTGCATACGGCTCTAGCATCATTAGTAGGTAGGGCCTGTGCCTCAGGCCATTTTGAAAAATATTCTACGCTACTAAGATGTACTTCATACCAAAAGAGGAAGGAAACGGACCCATGAAATCTATACCCCATATGTCAAATATTTCTACACTTTGAATTGCCTGTTGTTGGGTAGATTCTCGAGAAGATATGGTTCCCGCTTTCTGACAGGCATCGCACGATCCTGTAAATGCTGCGGCGTCTTTGAATATGGTAGGCCAGTAAAAGCCTGCTTCTAATACTTTTCGGGCGGTATTAGCTGCAGCTAAGTGACCGCCTGTTGGTCCGCAGTGACAATGTTCCAGAATTTGGAAACCTTCTTCTTGAGATACACATCTTCTGATCATCTGATCTGCACATATTCGAAATAGAAAAGGATCTTCCCAATAGTAATATTTCAGGTCAGCAAAGAATTTTCTTCTTTGTTGAGCAGTGATATCACTAGGGAGAGTCCGGGCTGCCAAGTAATTTGCTATATCTGCAAACCAAGGGGGTGAGAAAATAGCAAATAATGCACATAGATTCTCATCCGGAAATTTATCAGATATGATTGTCATCAATGGCTTCTAGGGTCGGATTTTCTAACCTAGACAAATGGTCTGCGGCTAAGTTTTCTGCCCCTTTCTTATCCCGAATTTCTATGTCAAATTCTTGAAGCAATAAAACCCATCTAATCAATCTTGGTTTTGCGTCGGTTTTATTGAACAAGTATTTTAGTGCCGAATGATCAGTATAAACAATAGTTTTAGACAGGACTAGATAGATCGAAACTTATCAAATGCATATACTACTGCTAATAATTCCTTTTCTGTCGTAGTGTAATTTTCCTGAGCATCAGTTAAGGTTTTACTAGCATAATATATTACATGAAATTTCTTATCATGTCTTTGTCCTAAAACTACTCCTACTGCATAGTCACTAGCATCACACATAAGCTCAAAAGGTAGACTCCAGTCTGGTGATGTCATGATAGGTGCAGTAGTTAAGAGTTCCTTAAGTCTATTAAAAGCTTTTAGACATTTCTCATCAAAGACAAATGGAACATCTTTTCCGAGTAAATTGGTCAACGGCCTGGCTATTAATGAAAAATCTTTTATAACCTACGATAAAAGCCAGCGTGTCCCAAAAAACTCCTAACGGCTCTCACATTTTTGGGAGGAGGTAGTTTTGAAATAACTTCAATTTTTGCCTTATCTACTTCCATACCTAGGTGTGAGATCTTATGTCCTAAAACGATTCCCTCTTTTACCATGAAGTGGCATTTTTCCCAATTTAAAACCAGGTTAGATTTTATACAACGTTTCAACATTAACTCCAAGTTCTTTAGACAAACCTCAAATGAATTACCAAAAACAGAAAAGTCATCCATAAATACTTCCATAGATTTTCCTAACATGTCCTCAAAGATAGCAGTCATACAACGTTGAAATGTAGCAGGTGCATTACACAAACCAAAAGGCATCCTTCTATATGCAAATGTTCCAAAAGGGCATGTGAATGTAGTTTTATGCTGGTCCTCAGGGGAAATAGGAATTTGAAAATAACCAGAAAACCCATCAAGAAAGCAATAAAACATGTGTCCAGATAATCTTTCTAACATTTGGTCAATAAAAGGAAGGGGAAAGTGATCTTTTCGTGTGGCCGTATTTAATTTTCTATAGTCTATGCATACACGATGACCAGTTACAGTTCTTGTAGGGATTAGTTCATTATGCTCATTCCTAACAACTGTTATACCTGCACCGGGCTTACCCACTCACTATCTGAGATAGGGTAGATAAGTCCTGCATCTAACAGTTTAATGACTTCTTTCTTAACAACATCACACACATTAGGATTCAACCTCCTTTGAGGTTGCACACATGGCTTATACTCATTTTCTAGAAGAATCTTATGCGAACAAAAGCTTGGATTAATACCTGGGATATCTGCAATTTTGTAGGCAAAGGCTCTTCTATGCTTTCTGCACATGTCCACAGTCAGCTTCCTTTGTTCTGCAGTCAGATCAGCTGCAAGAATAATGGGAAGTTTCTTGTTGTCATCTAGGAATTCGTAGCACAGATGAGTGGGTAGTTCCTTCAGTTCCAAGTCTGGTGGATCTTCAAACGAGGTTCGTTCTTTCTTCATCTCATCATCACCTATCTCAGTGAAACTATCAGAAGTAATTTCATTTTCAGAAGAGCTAAGTTCAGGTCCTCTAATTCTAGGGAGTCCTCACTTAGAACTTGATAGTTTGAGCATAGGTCTGTCACGTTAATTGCAATCAAGTGTTCCATGGCATCCACACAAAAACAAGTATCATCTAAATGCATGGGATACCTAAGGGTCTCATTTAGATCAAAAGTGATGTCATCATTTCCTACCCTTAACTTGATTTGACCATTACTGACGTCTATTAATGCTTTTGAGGTAGCTAGAAATGGTCGACCTAGGATCAGGGGCACTCCTCCTTCCCCATTCATGTCCATGACAACGAAATCCACAGGAAACAAATTTTCCGACCTTTACTAAGAGATCTTCAATTATTCCCTTGGGGATTTTGACTGTCCTATCTGCAAGTTGTATGCACATCCTAGTCGTTTTCAAATCATGCAATCCTAATTTATCAAATAAACTAGATGGCATAAGATTAATACTAGCTCCTAAGTCTGCTAATGCATGCATGTTAGTAATATTTCCAATTGTACATGGCAAGGTAAAACAACCAGGATCTTTCTGTTTAGACGGTAGTTTATTCAACAGAACCGCCGAACATTCTTCATTAAGAACCACCTTGTCCATGTCAAATTTTCTTTTATTACTAACAACTTCTTTTAAAAACTTAGCATACTTTGGCATTTCAGAAATAACATCAAGTAAAGGTAAATTAACATGAATCTGACTAAAATTCCTAAGAAACTTTTCAAATTGCTCCTTATCTTTATTGTGCATAAGTCTGGCAGGGTAAGGTACTTTTGGCCGGTACTCAGGAATAAACTCCGTCTTCCCTTTCCTTGCTACTTCGATTCGACATCCGTCGGCGTTGGGTCCTTGGAGCCTTCTTCTGGTTCCTGCACAAGAATAGGAGGGTCAGATGGTTTGGGTGGAGATGGAGATAGAATTTTACCAGATCTTAGAGTGATGGTCTTGCATTCAGTTTGAGGGTTGGTCTCAGTGTTGCTTGGTAGCGTTCCCTGGGACCTGTGAGAGAAATGGGTGGATAGCTGACCCATTTGCCTCTCTAAAGTTTGTATAGCAGCTTGTGTGTTTCTGATTGTTTGCTCGGTCTGCTTCTGTCTATTCTCGTTCTGCTGGATTCTTTCTGCGTGAGCTTCTGAATCTTTCTGTTGGACTCTATCATTTCCTTGTTGGAGTCGGAAATGCTCTTCAGCATGTCTCTGAATTCTTGCATGGGATCAGCTGGAACGATGTAGTTCCTTGGTGCAGGCAGAGCGACTTGCTGGTTCTGCGGATATGGCAGTTGCTGAGGTACTCTTTTCTGGAAGTTAGTAGTCCCGGGATTGTTTCTCCAGCTAAATCCCGGATGGTTCTTCCAAGTGGGATTGTAGGTATTTCCTATAGGAGCAGAATTCACTGCGTCCACTTGTTCCATCTCTGGGAAGTTAATATCCCATTACCATAACAATCCCCACTGAAATGTGGTCCTTGGCAAAATTCGCAGACTTGGTATACTGACTGAATGCTTTTCCCTTGTTGGAAAGCATTCAGCTGATTAGTAATGCTGGCCTTCAGTGCCTCAAATTGATCATCAGTGGAGGCAACGACCGCATTTACTGGTTGCTTCTTAGCTCGGCCACTTGTGCGCCAATTCTTGCTGTTCCTGTAGAGTCTCTCCAGAGCGTTTCTAGCATCTACATCACTCATTCCATTGAAACCGCTCTGGGGATTGAGTCCATCAAATTTGCTTACCCATGTCTGACATACCCCCGTAAAATTGCTGAATCAGCAATGCTGCCTCGGTAAGTCCATGTTGGGGGCAGAGCCTGAGTAGCTCCTTGAATCTGTCCCAAGCTTCGATCACTGTCTCATCAGCAGCTTGAGTGAAACTAGACAGAGCCCTTCGATATTCTAGGACTCTTGCTGCAGAGTAGTACTCTTCTAGGAAGGCTTTGCTTAACTCGTCCCAAGAGGTGATGGTTAGTAGGTAGCTGGGCCAACCATCTCTTAGCTCTGTCCCTAAGTGAGTAGGGAAAAAGGTTGAGTTTAGTTATTCTGCAGTATGATCTCCCTTGAGGCCTTCGCAGAGAGAAGAGAAATCAGATAGGTGTTCCAGCGGATTCTCGGCTGCAGTTCCTCCAAACTGAACCGATTTATAATCAGCTGGATCACATTCGGTTTAAGATCATAGCGAGGGTTCCCAGGGATTCGGATGGCAGATGAGACTGGGATAGTCTGTGGCTGGATGTAGGATTCAAGGGTAGGTCTTTCAGCAGCCATTTCTGTTCTTCGCCTATTAGCTGTGCGAATGATTCGTTCAGGATTTTCAACTGGTGTTTCAAGGTTAGCTTCTGAAGATCGAGTCATGCAACTACAGAGAAGAACACGTTTTAGCCTGAGCAAACTGGTTAGTGGGGTTACAGGGAAAGTGAAAACTTAAAAACTTGGAAGAAAGAGAAAACAAAAAAACAACTATTCAAAGGAGAAAACACAAAGATAGGGAAAAGAGAACTTACCATTAAACAAGAAAAGTACAATTTTTTTCGGATTTTTAATTTTAAATTTTTTTTAATATTTCGAAAGCAATTAAATTCCCTCAATATGGTTTAGAATAATTTTCTAAAATTTGATTATCCTAAATGTCTTAATTCCAGATAACATCTAAAATTAGTTATGATAACCCTATATTTCGGAAATGATTGTCTAACTGGTATAACATAAGTGTTGGGTCTAAGTCTAGGTTACTACCGTTACCTATCATAAGCCTCTAGAATTTTGATCAGGAATCCTAAATTCATTATGATATTTCCCCGGCAACGGCGCCAAAAATCTGATGGGTTCCGGTTGACGTGCTAAATAGGTGTTATTTTACCCTATGTTGATTATGAATAATTAAGGACTGTGATTGACTAATTGTCACATTTAGTCTCTATGGTGTCACTTAATCAGCCAGAACCTAAGGCAGAGTACCTATCGTGTAGCTAGTCTGTTGGAAAGTATCTACGATTTTATAAGTTAAATATCGTACTCCCAGGGAAGTGGCAACGGCTTAGTAGTAACTAGCCTTTTATCCTAACTCCTATCTTATGATCCAGTTATGCAATCTTCATCAAATACTTTGATGAGAGGGTGATCATTCTCCACTAGGTTTAAGTCTAATTAATCCTAGAAGTGTTTTATAGATGAGTCTGATTCTATGTTATACTGTTCCTATATGTTGATTGACCTAATTCGAGTATTTTAGACATGTCTTAGCCTGGATTGCAACTATGTTCTGTGTCTAAAGGCGTACCACATCCGAGGTTCTAATAAACCGCCCTACCTTAATGACGGCCCTACTCACGGTTCGGGACGAAGGCATCCATGAAAGCCCTATGTCACTTCGGGGATCATACCGCTTGCCCTAGCCGCCGGCATAATCGGACTCGGCCCCTACCTAGACTACTTAACAAGGGTGTTCAGCAGGTTATTTTATCTAGCATGGCAGACACCACTAATTGATGCCTGTTAAACTAAACAGGTTATGATTAGACCGTGGTTAGGAATTGTCTATAACCCTAACTTTAGTTTAAAAGAGCACATTAACATGCAGACATAGTGAATGTTAAGCAGGTGGCTATTTCCGGAAAAATATATAACGTCAACATATAAAACAACTATTCATAAAAATCGTAATCTCGTATTCATAATAGGTATTTAGAACAAAACAATAACAACATATAAGAGAGGGACATGGGGACTGATGCCATAAAGAAATCACCCTTTACGTAGTCTCGTCGACGGAGCGTACTGCTGTATATGTCGTATTGCTCGCCCTGACTCTGCTCGCTAGAACCTTCGGAGGACGCTTCCTCAGCCTAGTAACTAGGCTTTACCTTAATACCCAGCTTAAGCCCAGCCCTGTGGACTGACTCTTCGAACGCCTAGAGCCCTCTTAGGATCTCCTAACCAAATCCCGGGTATTCTATGAATACCATAAACGAACCTATCTATGTAAGCCTAAGATCTGAGACTATTTCTCAGAAACTAAAACAAAACACTAATAAGAAAGAAAACTGAGATCTGAGTCTCTGAGTGAGTTGTGTACTAGAGAAGTGTACACTGGAAACCACTAAATGACTCAGATCTAGTGGAGAGGAATGATTTCAACTGCTGGAGGCCTGGGGTATTTATAGCAGCTTCTCGGGGTGATTTTTCATCAAAAATTCAATGTGGGACTGGTTCTGGGGGTTCGGGACGCCCGTCCTAATCTGTTGACCAGGTCAGGACGCCCATCCTGAGTCCTAGACGCCCGTCTCGGCGGTTTGACTGGGTCGGGACGCCCGTCCCAGGTTCGGGACGCCCGTCCTAACACTTTGACCAAGTCAACATTTCCAAAAATTGCATTTTTGCCCCAAAATTTGCTGTTTTCATCTACTTTTCACCTGACACTTCCAAAATCATAAAAACCGTGAAATTGAGTAATTAACAAACAATTAAGATCAATTTGCCCTCAATTTCACCCGAAATCATACATAAAAACATGCTAAAAAGGTGATACGATTTTCGCGTATCACTCCCAGACCTACACGACCTTAGGGCATCAGGCTTTAAGTTCCCCTAAGGAGTGGTGCTTGAGTAGCAAAGGCCGCTAGCAAACTACCCTTATTTAATTAACTCTCTTTTATTTTTTTCTTTTCACTTTCAGCTCAAAGTCTCATCTAGTCATTCTAATTGTCAATACATCCTCAACTGATCTAATCTTATCTAGTTAAGTTTTGAAAAGGTAATTGGTTGAGGTCTCTAATCCAGACTAAGTTGTGCTCAATTATCAGGAAGTCCCTATTCCTAATCAATAAGTTCAAAATAGTCATCACATTGTCTCCTACTAATCATAACTTCTACACACATATCATAGACATCAGCAATGTTTTACCAAGCATACTGCATTTTGATGTCTGAAAGAATGAAAATTTTTGAAAATTTTTGGAAGGGTGTGAAAATACGGGGAAAACATGCAAAATCATGCAAAAAGTTTTCTCAAGCTACTACAGTGCACCGTGCACTGCTACCCCACACTTAAGTCTGACATTGTCCTCAGTGTTCATGCATATCTAAACTACCCCACACTTATTTGAAAATAAGAAACAAAAACAAAGCAGAAAAGACTCTTACCCCACACTTATTCGAATAACTATGGGTAAGAAGGAAAATAAAGCAATGATAACAAGATAAAATAGAGGAAACAATGTTGTTATGTCATATCAATAAATGTTATACAGAGATTCATATTTCATACAGCCTAGACATGATCACACACATAGAACAAAAACAACAAAAGAAAATGAAAAGGGAAAAGAGAAGCTAAGAACCCGACTCATCGTCGTTAGGTGGACCGAAGTCTGCTGGAAAGTAGACCTCTGTGTTTTCCACCAGTTGGGAGGTATGCTGATAAATCTCCTCGATCCTGCTCGTGTTCATAGCGATTCTTTCATCCATCATCGTCATCCGTCTCTCGATTCTTTCCATATCCAGGCTATATCGGGCTGAAAGTTCTACTAATCCGTGCGACATATGTCTTTCGAAGGCAGTGCATGGAACGAATGTCTCGGTCGGAGGTATGTGTGCTGGAACTGCTCCTAGTGCTGATGCCTGTCCTGGCTGCTCCGTGTGGATGGAGTAGCGCCCATTTGCATCCCGTACGACCATCCCCATGTTCCATAAAATGGTAAGGTCTGTAGGAATGGTGGTCGAGGCAACCTAGGTCAGCTCCGAGCCCTCGATGTCCAACTCCAAGTAGTGGGCTATCTTGGTGATGAACGGCCCGAGCCCCAAACACTATTTCTGAGTGTCTGTAGCGAAACCCCGCATGATGACAGTGATGAGTCAAGCCATCTCCACTGTAGAATCCATGTGCATGTTGGCCAGGAGGAATGTCTCCATTTGGGTGACATTCCCGGGGGCCGTCCGACGTCCTGACAGAGTGTGTGCGATAATGGCATGTAAATAGCGAAGAGCAGGATAAATACCTGTGGCTTTCGCAAAGTCATGCTTGTAGGGAACACCCGTCGTACAGATCTGAGCCCAAGCAGTGGAGACGCCTGCAGAAGTGAAGTCTCGAACTGCTGTGGTGTAGGCAGGAGTATCCAGCTCGTCTCTCTGCCAGATACCCAAGGCGATGCCGAACTCGGCCATGCTCATCGATCGATCTATTCCGCCTAGGTGGAATGTGATATGCTCCTGATTTAATGTAAACGAAGCATAGAACTCACATACCAACTCTAGGTAGGTCGGCTCGGTGACGATGAAGACTCAACTGTAGGGTAGTATGTCGAGTATGCGTCGGACTTCCTGCTCAACCTCTAGTGTCTGTACTGCTGCCCAGTCAAGCGTTCTGCCAATCAGTATGGTGCGTCTGATATATCCATGACATCTCTCCTGGTATGCTGGACTAGAGGGAAACAACATGAAAGGATGTGCCACCGATGTGACGGTCGTGATACGAGCGCATTTGGGAGCCATTTGGTTGAGAATGTTTGAGAGACTTTGAGAATTTAGGCGGGAAGGAAGATTCGAATTCGAATTCTGGAGGTGAATTTGAATTCGGAAGGATGGATTTTGGTTAGGGAAGGATTTTGAATTTTTGGCGGGAAATACGAATTTTGGAGGGAAATTTAAAATTCAAATTTTGGAGGGAAATTCGAATTTTGAAACTTTGGGGAGTTGCCAAAAATTCGTAGAGAGAAGGTAGAGAGAATGTTTTTAGAGAGATGAATTTTTGGTGGTTGATTTGAGAGAAAATGAAAAAAATGGAATATTTGTAGGAGGGGCAGCCTTCGGGACGCCCGTCCCAGAGGCAGGATGCACGTCCCTCTGGACTCCCGTCCCGGGTTGCTTCGGGATGCGTGCCAATTTCTGATTTTTTTTCTCTTTGTTTTTCGTAATTCCCTGCAAATCTCAGTACACCAAATACAATATATAACAAGTCTTCATGTTTATCCTATCAAATTCAGAAGCTGTTAAAAACTCTGTGCAAAAATTCCTCAATCTCTTTTTCGAAAATCATGACTACCCTAATCTTATCCTAACTTCTGTTCAGCAAGAATTTCAAAAAAAAAAACAAAAACTGAGTTTATACAATTTAATTAGTGAAAAATAAACTGCATTTGCAACACCTTTGTTTTTCATAAAAATTTGAGAAATAAAATGTCTGAAGAAAAATTGTTGAATAAAATAAGAGACCCTTTTTTTAAAAAAAAAGTTTGAAAAAAAAGTAGGGGTCAATTATTTAATTTTAGTTCAAACAATTTATTTGCTGAAAGAATAGTGAAAAGAATCTTCCCTTTTTCAATGGCCCTTATTTATGATCTCTCGTATCTCTATGTGCATGGCTCTCATCTCATCCCTTTGCCTGCCCTGCTCACTTCGTAAGTCAGCTAACTCCCAGAGTATTTGTGCATTTTGATTTTCCTGGAGACTGACTGTGGCTTTGAGTTGGTCCATGTTGGTTGTGATATTCAGACTAACTTGGTTTGAATGACACAATCTGCGTGCAATTCCTTGATCCATCTCATTGATCCTTTGAGCCAAAGTATCTATCTGCACGGACAACACTGAATGAGAACCGTTAGTACTTCACCCAGATGAAGGGGTGTGCTCGTTAGGCGTTGGAGTGTACTCAGGAGATGTTGGTGAGTTCTGGGTTTGGTCAAGGGGTGGTGGATTTATAGGAACTCTCTGGGCAGGAGTGTGAACTGGACATCTTTGAGGTTCTTTTCTAGGAGGAAAGGTATCTTCAGAAGGATCTTCTTCCATGGGACTAGGCTCACGGGCGTTCAGTAATCTTCTCACTAAGTCACTGGTGTCTAGGCTTGAACTTATTTCTATAGGTTGTGGAGGAGGATTCTCCCGTGGTATTTCTAGTTCAGGCCTAAATGGTCCTTCTGGTTTTGTCTTCTTTGGTCCTGGAGTGTCAGGGTTTTCTATTTTCTTTGCTTGATCAGTAGCTGCTCTTGTTCTCTTCATCTATGAGTGCAAAGTCTGGTTAGGAATAACAAATAACAAAAACAAAATAGAAAAAGAAAAGTAAGAAAGATATTTTTAAAATTTTAAACATTTTTTTTCTTTTATATTTTATTTGGAAAGCAGATAAATTTCCTCAATATGGTTTTAGAATAATTTTCTAAAATTTGATCATCCTAAATGTCTTAATTTCAGATAATATCTAAAATTAGTTAGTTATGATAACCCTATATTTCGGAAAGTGATTGTCTAACTAGCATAAGATAAGTGTAGGTCTAATGTCTAGGTTACTACCGTTACCTATCATAAGTTTCTAGAATTGTGGCCAATAATCCTAAATTCATTATGATATTTCTCCGGCAACGGCGCCAAAAATCTGATGCTATTCCGATTGGTATGCTAAAAGATAGGTTTTATGTACCTATGTCGATTATGAGTAATTAAGGACTGAGTCTTACTAACTCTCACTTTAGCATTCAATTATTGTCACTTAATCAATCAGAACCTAAGCATAACAAATACTCATAGAATCATAATCCAATAAACATAATTAATTTTTGGACGATCACAATACAAACATATAAAGAGAGGGACAGGGGGACTGATGCCATAAAGAAATCACCCTTTACTTAGTCTCGCCAATGGAGCAACTGCTTGTATATGTTGTACTGCTCGACCCGACTCTGCTCGACAGAACCTTCGGAGGACGCTTCCTCGGCCTAGTAGCTGGACTTTACCTTAATACCCAACTTAAGCCCAGCCCTGTGGACTGACTCTTCGAACGCCTTGAGCCCTCTTAGGATCTCCTAACAAAATCCTGGGTATTCTATGAATACCAGAAACGAACCTATCTATCGTAGCCTAGGATCTGAGACTAATTCTCAGAAACAAAGAAAAAATAAACTTCTACTGAACTCGAGTCTCTAAGTGACTTATGTACTCGAGAAAAATGTACATTTGAAGTCACTAAATGACTCAGATCGAGTGGAGAGGAATGATTTCAACTGAGGAAGGCCTGGGGTATTTATAGCAGCTTTCTGGAGTGAATGTTTCCAAGAATTTTGATGTGGGACTTGGACCAAGCACCCGGGACGCCCGTCCTGGATTGGGATGCCCGTCCCGGTCTGTTGACCAGGTTAGGACGGCTGTCCCGAGTCCTGGATGCACGTCCTGGCCTGTTGACCAGGTCAAGACGCCCATCCTGATTCGGGAGGCCCACCCCGACGTCTGAACTTCTAAAAAATTGCGTTTTTGCCCCAAAATTTGCCATTTTCTTCTACTTTTCACCTGACACTTCCAAAATCATAAAAACTGTGAAATTGAGTTAATAACAAACAATTAATACCGATTTCCTATCAATTTCACCCTAATTTATGCCTAAAAACATGCTAAAAATGTGATATGATTTATGCATATCAGTGATGTTGAACTCCATATTGCTGAAGTACCTTCTGCAATTAAGAGTTGCAGAAGTGTGTACCTCGGTCACTGATTAGGACTTTCGGGCATCAGAATCTAGCGAATAACTATCTAAGAAATTTGCACACAACTCTAGCATCATTACTAGGTAGGGCTTGCGGCTCAGGCCATTTTGAGAAATATTCTACAGCTACTATGATGTATTTCTTACCAAAAGAGGGCGGAAATAGACCCATGAAGTCTATACCCCACATGTTAAATATCTCTACACTTTGAATTACCTGTTGGGGTAGACTGTCTTGAGAAGATATATTTCCAGCTTTCTGACCGGCATCGCAAGATCCTGTGAATGTTGCGGCGTCTTTGAATATCGTAGGCCAATAGAAGCCTACTTCTAATACTTTCCGAGCGGTATTAGCTGCAGCCAAGTGACCGCCTGCGAGTCCGCAGTGACATTGTTCCAGAATTTGGAAACCTTCTTCTTGAGAGACACATCTCCTGATCATCTGATCTGCACATATTCGAAACAGAAAGGGATCTTCCCAATAGTAATATTTAAGGTCAACAAAGAATTTTCTTCTCTGTTGAACAATGATATCACTAGGAAGAGTGTGGGCTACCAAGTAATTTGCTATATCTGCAAACCAAGGGGGTGAGAAAATAGCAAACAATGCACATAGACTCTCATCCAGAAATTTTTCAGATATGATCTATTCATATATAGCCTCTAGAGCTGGATTCTCTAGCCTTGACAAGTGGTCTACGGCTAGGTTTTTTGCTCCTTTCTTATCCCGAATTTCTATGTCGAATTCTTGAAGCAATAAAACCCATCTGATTAATCTGGGCTTTGCGTCGGTTTTATTGAACAAGTATTTTAATGTAGAATGATCAGTATAAACTATGGTTTTAGACAAGACTAGATAAGATCGAAATTTATCAAATGCGTATACTACTGCTAATAATTCCTTTTCTGTCATAGTATAATTTTCCTGAACGTCAGT
>JAPHNG010000050.1:0-23221 GCA_027405835.1 Asclepias syriaca
AACTCAACTTGCAGAAAGAGCGCTCGCAGAGTTCGACTTTTACTCAAAGCTGAGGACATAACCCAGAGCTTTTTTAATATGAAACTATTCTGTTTTGGGAATTCCAATCCTTGATTATCCGCCATAGAAGAAGCATTTAGGAGTTCGCTTAATTAAATCTCCCAAACTACCAGGTTATATATATATATATATATATATATATATATATAATTATATATATTATTTTTTTTTTTTTTTTTTTTTTTTTCGTCCCACTACTTAAGCTTAGGTGAGAATTTATATCCAAAATATGATAGTTGTTAGAATCTAGTCCAATTTTTTAGTCCTAGTTGTTAGCTCTTCTTATAAAATATTTATGTAATTTGTAACCCTAGTAAGCCATAAAGGTAAATTAGGGTAGGATTATAACCCTAATTAAGGTTGCAGACATGAAATTTAATCCTAATAAAGTAGTGGATGGGTAGATCTTTTGTAAGAATTATTTGGCCCAAGCGTGAGCCCAAGTAATGTGGCAAATTTTAAGTTCAAGTTTTAAAGTTCAAGAAAAATGGGCTAAGCCCAGGTTTTCAAATAATTTTGGAATTAGTGCGAGACAACAGACATAATAAGAAATGGAAAATGATACATCCCAAAGTCTTATAACATTTATTTTGAAAATTATAGGTAACAGAAAAATTAAATAGCATTACAATCATATCATCTTTTTAGATGCCACAATATCCTTGTATAGAAGATGCATATTTATGTCCATTTTCTTTGTGGAAAGTATTGAATCCAGAAACTTCGAAAGGTTTAAACAGTTTTGGATGCTCTTCATCCACGAGTTCCTGTGGAGCTTCCAAGATATAACCTTTTTTGAAATCAGGAAATAGTCTTACGTTTGTGTTTGTATATGTTAGATAATATCAAAATTATCTAACATATACAAATTTTACATATTAACTTTAACTTCCGTAGAAAGTCTGTCCAATAAAGACAAAAAATGAGTTTGGAGAGAAATTGACTTGAATCCAGTGATCATCCTTGGTAAGAACTTCAAGTCCATTTGTTCCTTCTTCATCCAAAATAGTAACTAAATTTGTGTCCTTGATTTTAGTTCCCCATTTTTTGTGCGAAGCTATCGACCATTTTTGGTGAAGTGACGTCATCGATACCTAGACTTTCGTAAAGTGGTCTGCCCATTTCTGGTCCAATATAGCCATGATAATCCTTATCAAAGGTATTTTGTGCTTTCTCTTGTAAGGGTAAATAAAAAGCTCGATTGTTGAATCGATAACTTGTTTGCGAACTTGTTTGGGAATTTTATCGTACAATGCTGAAAACAACCAAATTCTTCGAGGGCTGCTTTCACTTCTGCTTTTACAGACTCCCAAGTAGAACTTCCGGGCTTCAATTCCGGAGAGGAAATCAATAACGGGTAGCATCTTTTCTTTATCAAACATATCTATCTATCTATGTATCTCTATTTAAGTTCTTCATTTCTTATTTGTGCTCTTCACACACACACATATATATATAATATATATTAATATATATATATATATATAATATTGAATGGGCAGCGAGTAAATAATTGGACGATTCCCAATATTGATAAAATGCATAAACATAATAATGATATATAATAAAATATCGAGATTCGGTATGTATATATATATATATATATATAGTCCATTTAATCTAATAAAATAATTAAAAAAATATACATTATTATGTAACTTATAAATATTTTTTTTTAATAAAAATTTTTAATCAGGCAACATCATATATCAATTTTTTTTTTTTTTTTTTTTTTTTTTAAAAGAAAACAATCAGCCAGAATTCCAGAATAATTAGAGCATTAGTCTCACCTAACTTTATATATACATATATACATATATATTAGAAAGAATGATACCGAACTTCTTTTAAAATAGGAACTCATTTTAAAATAAAAGACTATTCAAACCTTAAAAATTATTATAAAAAAGACATAATTGAATTAATATTAATTTTATTTATGATTTTGAGATATTATAAATTTTTTTTAACTTATTTAGGGCGTCCAATATTTTCATCTTCGATGAAACTAATCCGAATTTGACTAATCCAGAATTTTTAACATTGAGATATCATAAATTTAAGATATGACAAAAATAAAAATATTTTAAATTAAGGAAGAAAGAAAAAATCCTAAAACACTATTTTAAAGACTTTGTTCATATCCATCCTTAACTTTCTCTCTCTCTCTCTCTCTCTTTATATATATATATATATAATCTAATCAATCCTTAAGTTTCTTTAATTATTATCTCTTTCTATAGTAGAAATATGAGAGAATTTGTCACGAATTTATCTAAAACTGCAACAATTGTTCCTCAAGATTATGTTTTTCCACCAAATATGAGACCTAAATTAGAATACAAATTTTCGCATTTTTTGCGTCCTACTGCCTAATTAAGCTTACATGCTAAGTGTCTATCAAATAATAAAATACTTTTAAAATACAATAAAAAAAAATATAAAAAATAAAATAATAATAATAATAAACTAGAAATAAATTCTACAGAAATAGAAAAAAATCAATATAAGAAAAAAAAAACAATTTGGGGAGTTGATAAACGTATGATTGAAAGTTAGGAATTCCCCTAACTCCACGTTAAAAACTCTGGGTAGCAAAGGTGAGGATATAGAATGCGGGTAAAAATAAATTAATAAAATACAGAATCATAAAATATAATAATAAAAATTAAAGGAAGACGAAATTGAAAATGATAATAAAAAAAATTAAAATATTTATATTGAAATAAAAAAATACTATTACAATCAAGAAATTTTTATGATATTTTATATTATGAAGTTTTTTAAAAATTTAAAAGCAATAAGCACATAAAAAATTAATTATATAAAAATAATAATAATAACACATATAAATAAATGTATAATATTACATAAAACTTGGAAATTATATATTTAAACGTATTATTTTATAAAACAAAATTCAAGATAACAGAATTTTTCATCAAAACTTATTTTTTAAAATGTTCAACTACCTAATTAATAAATTATTTTTTTTCCTGTGAGGTTTTTAGGAGCTCGATGATTAATTAATAATTACAAGGAGTTATGCCCACTAAATAAAAATAGTGTTTAAGAATTATTAATAACTTTTTCAGACCTCTAACAATTTATATATATAATTGGATAAATTATGTTATTAACATATAATTTTTTTTTAAATCTAAATTTTTGTAATTTTTTATATTAATTAAAATTATATGACTTTTATTTCTCTAAAACTAATTTTTAATTAATTTTTGTATTTGTATATTTTTTTTAAACACATACAAAAATTCACACGTCAAATTTTAGATTCTATTAAATTTTTATCTTTATTATGTCTAAAACTAATTTTTAATTAATTTTTGTATTTATATATATTTTTTAAACACATACAAAAATTCACACGTCAAATTTTAGATTCCATTAAATATAAGGCGTGTTGGTATTCTATATATATATATATATATAGGACAAAAGACATAAAAATAATAATAATATGAAAGGGAAGAAGGCCAAACCATACTTGACTTGACCTGCCTAATTTCTCCATAGAAGAAGATGGTGTTTTTCTTTTTCTTTTCTTTCAAATATGTGAATCGCAATTAACCTCCAATTTCCCACTAACACAATATATATATATATATATATATATATATATATTATCCTACTAACATTACTTTTCAAATATTCAGTTTTTGTTTTAAATTGATACTTAATTACAAAAAATCATCTCATTTGCCATTCTATCAAAATTTTCCCTGAAACCTCAATTTCCATCCAATTCCAGGGCTATTTTTGTATTTTTTCAATATGAGTATTTTAAAATTATAAGAGATTTATTTTAAAAGATAATTTATTTTTTACAATCATTTGTGATTATAGGAATGATCCCACCACCACAGCATGACCACAATACCTATACCCATTGAAACAACTATAAATATATTTTTTAAAGAAAATTTTATTTTATATTGTAATTAGATAATAATAAATACACATTTTCATTGGGTCAAATACATAAATTTATTTTTAAATATAATTATATTAAATATAAATATTCTTAAAATATTATCCACGACAAAATTCAAACTATAGGTATTGTTATTCCCTTCATTCAACCTTTGCACGAAAGCTCTTTTTCAACTCTTTCGATTCCAATTTGTCGTAAAATATAAATTCTCAAGTTTTTTTTTATATAATTTCATTACTAATACTAATAATGTAACATTGCAACTGTAAAAAAAGTTAAAAAAATAGAAGAGTTGAAGAAGAACTTCAGTTCAAAGTTTGAGAAAAGGGATTTGGATAATATCTGATACGCGAAAATCATATACATTTTTTAGCATGTTTTTATGTATGATTTAGGGTGAAATTGATAGGAAATCGATCTTAATTGATTGTTATTTACTCAATTTCACAGGTTTTATGATTTTAGAAGTGTTAGGTGAAAAGTAGACAAAAATAGCAAATTTTGGGGTAAAAATGCAATTTTTGGAAATGCTGACTTGGTCAACGGTCCGGGACGGGCGTCCCGAAGCACCAGAAGTTGTCCCACATCGAAATTTTTGGAGATTTTCACTCCAGAAAGCTGCTATAAATACCCCAGGCCTCCAGGAGTTGAAATCATTCCTCTCCACTCGTTCTGAGTCATTTAGTGGTTTCCAGTGTACACTTCTCTAGTACACAACTCACTCAGAGACTCGGATCTCAGTTTTCTTTCTTGTTAGTGTTTTGTTTTAGTTTTTGAGAAATAGTCTCAGATCTTAGGCTTACATAGATAGGTTCGTTTCTGGTATTCATAGAATACCCGGGATTTCGTTAGGAGATCCTTAGAGGGCTCTAGGCGTTCGAAGAGTCAGTCCACAGGGCTGGGCTTAAGCTGGGTATTAAGGTAAAGCCTAGTTACTAGGCTGAGGAAGCGTCCTCCGATGGTTCTGGCGAGCAGAGTCGGGTCAAGCAATACGGCATATACAACAGTACGCTCCATCGACGAGACTTCGTAAAGGGTGATTTCTTTATGGCATCGGTCCCCCTGTCCCTCTCTTATATGTTGTTATTGTGTTTGTCCAAATAACAGTTTGAATACCAGATTATGATTATTATGAATATTTGTGATATATGTTGAAGTTATAATGCTTAAATATCCATTATGTCTGCATGTCTATCGCCGTTCTTTTAAACTGAAATTAGGGTTATAGATAATTCCTAACCACGGTCTATTCATAACCTGTTTAGTTTAACATGCATCAATTAGTATTGGTGTCTGCCATACTAGATAAAATAATCTGCGGAACACCCTGTTGGTTGAAAGTAGTCTAGGTAGGCTGAGTAGAGTTTTATGCCAGCGGTTATGAGACGAGCAGTATGATCCCCGAAGTGACATAGGGCGTTCATTGCTGACTTTAGTCCGAGCCGTGAGTAGGGCCGTTACCCTTAACGATGGGGCGGTAGCAAAGAAACTCAGATGTGGTAACCTTTAGACACAGAACATAGTTGCAATCCAGGTCAAGACATGTCTAAAATACTCGAATATCGGTCAATCAACGTATAGTAACAGTATAACATAAAATCAGGATCTCGTCTATAAAACACTTTCAGGTTTAGTTAGACTTAAACCTAGTGGAGAATGAATCACCCTCTCATCAAAAATTATTGATGAAGATTGCATAACTGGATTATAAGATAAGAGTTAGGAATAAAGGCTAGTTACTACTAAGCCGTTACCACTTCCCTGGGAGTACGATATTTATTTAATAAAATCGTAGATACTTTCCAACAGACTAGCTACACGATAGGTACTCTGCCTTAGGTTCTGGCTGATTAAGTGACACCATAGAGACTAAATGTGACAATTAGTCAATCACAGTCCTTAATTATTCATAATCAACATAGGGTAAAATAACACCTATTTAGCACATCGATCGGAACTGCATCAGATTTTTGGCGTCTTTGTCGGGGAAATATCATAATGAATTTAGGACTCCTGATCGAAATTCTAGATACTGATCAAAATTCTAGATACTTATGATAGGTAGCGGTAGTAACCTAGACTTTAGACCTAACACTTATTTTCTGCTAGTTAGACAATCAATTTCCCAAATATAGGATTATCACAACTAATTGATTTTAGACATTATCTAAAATTAAGACATTTAGGATAATCAAATTTTAGAAAATGATTCTAAAACCATATTGAGGAAATTTAACTGCTTTCGAAAAAAAAAGAATTTTTTTTTTTAAAAATTTAAAAACCGAATAAAAAATTGTATTTTTCTTGCTCAATGGTAAGTTGTCCTTTTCCCATCTCTTGTTCTTTCTTAATTGTTTTCTTAGTTGCTCTTTTTCGTATTTTTTTTCTATGATTTTGAATAAATAAAAATGGAAATGAGGATAAAATATATTTTCTTCTGAGTTGTAAAATTTTGGCTTAGATCTTATTGGGAAGAAATTTCATTTTAGAATTTTTTTAAGAGTCATGCCGGCTTTATTAGGACGAATTATGAAATAATTTTTTCTTAATAGCTAGACCTTCGAATGTTCTATTGAAAAAAGGATGTTCCTTTTGTTTTGCTGATAATTGCATGAGATCTTTTAAACTAAAAGGAATTATTGCACCCATTATGACATCACCTGATTGAAATCTGCTTTTTGAATGAATATGTGATGTAATGATGTAGTAAGAATTGTTTTACGACAGAAACATGATAAGAAAGTTATGTATGATAAATCCTAATCTTATCTAGTCTTGTCTAAAAACAATAGGTTACACTGATCACTCTGAGATATCTGTGTTCAATAAAACTGATACTGAACCATAATTGATTAAGTTAGGTTTTGTTGTTACTTGACTTTGATATAGAATGAAGAGGTGAGAAAAAGGGTTAAGAATCTAGAAAGTGATGGGATTCCGGTTGACGTGCTAAATAGGTGTTATTTTACCCTATGTTGATTATGAATAATTAAGGACTGTGATTGACTAATTGTCACATTTAGTCTCTATGGTGTCACTTAACAGCCAGAACCTAAGGCAGAGTACCTATCGTGTAGCTAGTTGTTGGAAGTATCTACGATTTTATTAGTTAAATATCGTACTCCCAGGGAAGTGGCAACGACTTAGTAGTAACTAGCCTTTTATCCTAACTCCTATCTTATAATCCAGTTATGCAATCTTCATCAAATACTTTGAGAGGGTGATTCATTCTCACTGGGTTTAAGTCTAATTAATCTAGAAGTGTTTTAATAGATAGTTCTGATTCTATGTTATACTGTTCCATATGTTGATTGACCTAAATTCGAGTATTTTAGACATGTCTTAGCCTGGATTGCAACTATGTTCTGTGTCTAAAGGCGTACCACTCCGAGGTTTCTAATAAACCGCCCTACCTTAATGACGGCCCTACTCACGGTTCGGACGAAGGCATCCATGAAAGCCCTATTCACTTCGGGGATCATACCGCTTGCCCTAGCCGCCGGCATAATCGGACTCGGCTCGGCTTCCCCTAGACTACTCTAACATGCAAGGTGTTCAGCAGGTTATTTTATCTAGCATGGCAGACACCAATACTAATTGATGCCTGTTAAACTAAGCAGGTATGGTTGTCGTGGTTAGGAGTTGTCTATAACCCTAACTTAGTTTAAAAGACACATTAAACATGCAGACATAGTGAATATTTAGCAGGTGGCTATTTCCGGAAAAACATAATAACGTCAACATATAAAACAACTATTCATAAACATCGTAATCTCGTATTCATAATATGTATTTAGAACAAAACAATAACAACATATAAGAGAGGGACATGGGGACTGATGCCATAAAGAAATCACCCTTTACGTAGTCTCGCCGACGGAGTGTACTACTGTATATGTTGTATTGCTCGCCCTGACTTTGCTCACCAGAACCTTCGGAGGACGTTTCCTCAGCCTAGTAACTGGGCTTTACCTTAATACCCAGCTTAAGCCCAGCCTTGTGGACTGACTCTTCGAACGCCTAGAGCCCTCTTAGGATCTCCTAACGAAATCCCGGGTATTCTATGAATACCAGAAACGAAGCTATCTATAGAAACCTAAGATCTGAGACTATTTCTCAGAAACTAAAACAAAACACTAATAAGAAAGAAAACTGAGATCCGAGTCTCTGAGTGAGTTGTGTACTAGAGAATTGTACACTGGACACCACTAAATGACTTAGATCGAGTGGAGAGGAATGAATTCAACTGCTGGAGGCCTGGGGTATTTATAGCAGCTTTTCGGAGTGAAAATTTCTGAAAAATTCGATGTGGGACAGCTTCTGGCGGCTCGGGACGCCCGTCCTGGTCTGTTGACCAGGTCGGGACACCCGTCCCGGGTCCTGGACGCCCGTCCAGGTGCCTTGACTTGGTCGGGACGCCCGTCCCGACCCTTTGACCGGGTCAACATTTCCAAAAATTGCGTTTTTGCCCCAAAATTTGCTGTTTTCGTCTACTTTTCACCTGACACTTCCAAAATCATAAAAACTATGAAATTAAGTGAATAATGAACAATCAAGATCAAATTACCCTCGATTTCACCCAAATTCATATATAAAAACATGCTAAAAAGGTGATATGATTTTTGCGTATCAAATAACCCCACACTTAGCTTTTTGCTTGTCCTCAAGCAAAGTCTACCTGAAGTTACTTAAATTCCTAGTCATGTTTTTATTCCAAAAATTCTTCAGACAAGTCTTAATACAAGTCTGTCTGGTTAGGTTGCTATGACAAGGTCTCAAGTGTCTCTAGTAGCTTGTTATGATCAGGCGGAAAACAAATCAACAACTAGTTTGGACCTTTTTCTTAGTCACAGGGTCTTCCTGATGTGTAGTGTGTGTACTAGTCCAGACCAGATAGTCAACACAATGTACTCTTGTCTTAACTACTACCAGATAACACTTCGACCTATCGCTAGACATATTAACAACAGACAACTTTTTGAGTTCTGAGCTTTGGTGATCAGATTCTTAATGTTTTAGCATTTAGTTATTTTCTTTATAGATTCAGGGTATTTTGAGTCTGCTTAGAACACGTCAACTTCAACTTCCCATGTAGCGAGTCCCACTCCGATGACTCCCAGATCTACATGACCTTAGGGCATCAGGCTTTAAATTCCCCGAAGGAGTGGTGCTCGAGTAGCGAAGGCCGCTGGCAAACTACCCTTATTTGATTAACTTCTTTTAATTTCTTTTCACTTCTAGCTCAGAGTCTCATCTAGTCATCCTAACTGCCAATATATCCACAACTGGTCTAATTTTATCTAGTTAAGTCTCGAACATGTAATTGGTTGAGGTCTCTAATCCAGACAAAGTTGTGCTCAGTTATCAGGAATTCCCTATTCCTAATCAATTAGTCCAAGATAGCTATCAATTATCTCCTACTAACCACAACATACTACCTACATATCATAGATATAAGCAATTGTTTAACCAAGCATACTGCATTTAGACGTCTGAAAGACGGAAAAATTTTGAAAATTTTTTGGAAGGGTGTGAAAGTACGTGAAAACAAGCAAAATCATGCGAAATTTTTTTCATTCTGCTACAGTGCACCATGCACTGCTACCCCACACTTAAGTCTGGCACTGTCCTCAGTGTTCATGCATATCTAATTACCCCACACTTATTTGAAAATAAGAAGTAAAACAAAAAAATAAAGGATTTCGTATGGGTAAGTAAGACATAAAATAATGCAAACAATTCTGTATGTCATATAAATCAAATTTGTACATAGATTCATACGTCATACAGCCCAGACATGTTTATACACATAGAACAAGAAAAACAAAAACAAAAGAAAGGAAAGAAAAGGAAAGAAGGAGAGAGAGACTAAGAACCCGGCGGATCGTTGTCTAGTGGACCTAAGTCTGCTAAGTCAAACTCAAAGTTTTCCGCTACTCGGGAAGTCTGCTGATGTATCTCTTCAATCCTGCTGGTGTTCATGGCAATCCTATCATCTATCATCGCCAACCGTCTGTCAATCCTGTCCTCCATCATCGTCAGCCGTCTGTCAATCCTATCCATATCTCGACTGTATCGGGCCGATAGTTCTGCCAATCTGTGCGACATGTGTCGTTCGAAGGCAGTACGTGGCACGAACGTCTCGGATGGAGGGATATGCACTGGAAATACTTCCGATGCCGATGCCTGTCCTGTCTGCTCCGTGTGGATGGTGTCTCGGCCATTCGCATCCCGTACAACCATTCCCATGTTTCGTAGAATGGTAACGTCTGTGGGAATGGTGGTTGGGGCGACCAGAGTAAGCTCCGAGCCCTCTATGTCCAACTCCAGGTAGCGGGCTAGCCTGGTGATGTATGGTCGGAGTCACAGACACTGTTTCCTAGTGTCTGTAGCGAATCCTCGCATGACGACCGCTATGAGTCTAGCCATCTCTACTGTAGATCCCATGTGCATGTTGGCTAGAAGGAACGTCTGTGGCTTTTGCAAAGCCGTGCTGGTATGGGACACCCGTCATGCAGATCTGAGCCCAAGCAGTGGAGACGTCTGCAGACGTGAAGTCTCGGAACTGCCGTGGTGTATGCGGGCGTATCCAGCTCATCTCTCTGCCAGATGCCTAGGGCGATGCCGAACTCGGCCATGCTCATCGATCGATCTATTCCGCCTAAATGGAATGTGATCTGCTCCTGGTGGCAGGTAAAAGACGCATAGAACTCACATACCAGCTCCAGGTATGTGGGCTCAGTGACGATGAATACTCGACTGTAGGGTGGCACGTCGAGTATGCGTCTGACTTCCGGCTCTACTCCCAGTGTCTGTACTGCTGCCCAATCCAGCGTTCTGCCCGTTAGTATCATACGCCCGATGTACCCAGTGCATCTCTCTTGGTATGCTGTGCTGGAGGGAAACAACATAAAAGGATGTGTCACTGAGGTAACTGTCATGGTAGATGTGGTACGAGCACGTTTGGGAGCCATTTAACGTATGAGAGAGTGTAGGTGGGAAAGAAAGCTTTAAACTCAAATTCTGGAGGTGAATTTGAATTTAGAAGGATGAAATTAGGTTAGGGACGGACTTTGAATTTTTGGCGGGAAAATCGAATTTTGGAGGGAAATTCGAATTTTTGGGTGAAGTTTAAAATTCAAATTTTGGAGGGAAATTCGACTTTTTAAACTTTGAGGAGTTTGCCAAAAATTTGTAGAGAGAGGCTAGAGAGAAATGTTTTTAGAGAGATGAATTTTTGGTTGTAGATTTGAGAGAAAATGAAAAAAAATGAATTTTTATAGAAGGGGCGGCCTTCGGGACGCCCGTCCCGGAGGAAGGACTCCCGTCCCTCTAGACGCCCGTCTCGGGTTGCATCGGGACGTGTGCCAATTCCGGGGAGGGAAAAAAAAAATTTTTTTTCGTAATTTCCTGAAAATCTCAAGATACCAAAAATAATCATAATTCTTAACAAGGCTTCATGTTTATCCAATGAAATTCAGAAGTTGTTAAAAACTCTATGCAAAAATTCCTCAGTCTCTTTTCGAAAATTGTGACTACCCTAATTTTATCCTAACTTAAATTCTGCAAGAATTTCAGAAAAACAAAACTGAGTTTGTGCAATGTAATTAGTGGAAAATAAACTGTATTTTCAAAACTCTTGTTTTTCATAGAAATTCGAAATAAAAAGTCTGAAGAAAATTGTTGAATATAAAGGACCCTTTTAAAAATTGTTTGAAAAAAATAGAAAAATAAGGGTCAATTATTCAAGTTTCAGTTCAAACGAATTATTTGTTGAAAGTAAAAGAATCTTCCCTTTTTAACGAATCCTATCTCTGATCTCCTGTAGTTCTGTTCGAATGCTTCGCATTTCTATGCGTATGGTTCTCATCTCATCCCTCTGCCTGTTCTGCTCACTGCGTAAATCAGCCATCTCTCAGAGTAGTTGTGCACCTTGGTTCTCCTGAAGATTGACCGTGGCTCTGAGTTGGTCTACGTTAGTTGTGATATTCAGACTGAGTTGGTCTAAATGACACAGTCTGCTGGCAATCCCTTGGTCCATCTCATAGACCCTTTGAGTTAGTGTGTCTATCTGCACGGACAACATTGAATAATAACCGTTAGTACTCCCCGCAGATGAAGGGGTGCGCTCGTTAGGTGTTGGGGTGTATGCAAGAGAGGTTGGTGAATTTTGGGTTTGGTCAGTAGGGGGTGGATTTAGAGGAACTCTCTGGGCAGGAGGGTGAATTGGAGATCTCTGGGGTACTTCTCTAGGAGGGAAGGTATCCTCAGAAGGATCTTCTTCCGTGGGACTATGCTCACGGGTGTTCAGGAATCGTCTCACTAGTTCACTGGCATCAGGGCTTGAGTTTACTTCACTGGTTGTGAAGGAAGAGTCCCTCGTGGTACTTCTGGTGCAGGCCTAGAGGGGCCCTCTGGTTTTGTCTTCGGTCCTGGAGTGTCAGGGTTTTCTGTCTTCTTTGCCTGATTAGTAGCTGCTCTTGTTCTCTTCATCTTTGAGTGCAAAGTCTGGTTAGAAATAACAAATACAAAAGTAGGAAAGTGAAACAGAAAGCAAGAAAAATATTTTTATGGATTTTGATTTTTTTAGAAAGCAGGTAAATTTCCTTAATATGGTTTTAGAATTTTCTAAAATTTGATTATCCTAAGTGTCTTAATTCCAGATATTATCTAAAATTAATTAGTTATGATAATCCTATATTTAGGAAAGTGATTGTCTAACTAGTATAAGATAAGTGTAAGTCAAAAGTCTAGGTTACTACCGCTACCTATCATAAGTTTCTAGAATTGTGGCCAATAATCCTAAATTCATTATGATATTTCCCTGGCAACGGCGCCAAAAATCTGATGGATTCGGTTGACGTAGTAAATAGGTGTTATTTTACCCTGTGTTGATTATGAATAATTAAGGACTGTGATTGACTAATTGTCACATTTAGTCTCTATGGTGTCACTTAATCAGCCAGAACCTAAGGCAGAGTACCTATCGTGTAGCTAGTCTGTTGGAAAGCATCTACGATTTTATTAAGTTAAATATCGTACTCTCCGGGAAGTGGCAACGGCTTAGTATTAACTAGCCTTTTATCCTAACTCCTATCTTATAATCCAGTTATGCAATCTTCATCAAATACTTTGATGAGAGGGTGATTCATTCTCCACTAGGTTTAAGTCTAATTAATCCTAGAAGTGTTTTATAGATGAGTTCTGATTCTATGTTATACTGTTCATATATGTTGATTGACCTAAATTCGAGTATTTTAGACATGTCTTAGCCTGGATTGCAACTATGTTCTGTGTCTAAAGGCGTACCACATCCGAGGTTTCTAATAAACCGCCCTACCTTAATGACAGCCCTACTCACGGTTCGGGACGAAGGCATCCATGAAAGCCCTATGTCACTTCGGGGATCATACCGCTTGCCCTAGCCGCCGGCATAATGGACTCGGCTCGGCTTCCCCTAGACTACTCTAACATGCAAGGTGTTCAGCAGGTTATTTTATCTAGCATGGCAGACACCAATACTAATTGATGCCTGTTAAACTAAACAGGTTATGATTAGACCGTGGTTAGGATTGTCTATAACCCTAACTTTAGTTTAAAAGAGCACATTAAACATGCAGACATAGTGAATATTTAGCAGGTGGCTATTTCCGGAAAAACATAATAACGTCAACATATAAAACAACTATTCATAAACATCGTAATCTCGTATTCATAATATGTATTTAGAACAAAACAATAACAACATATAAGAGAGGGACATGGGGACTGATGCCATAAAGAAATCACCCTTTACGTAGTCTCGCCGACGGAGCGTACTGCTGTATATGTCGTATTGCCCTGACTCTGCTCACCAGAACCTTCGGAGGACGCTTCCTCAGCCTAGTAACTGGGCTTTACCTTAATACCCAGCTTAAGCCCAGCCCTGTGGACTGACTCTTCGAACGCCTAGAGCCCTCTTAGGATCTCCTAACGAAATCCCGGGTATTCTATGAATACCAGAAACGAACCTATCTATAGAAACCTAAGATCTGAGACTATTTCTCAGAAACTAAAACAAAACACTAATAAGAAAGAAAACTGAGATCCGAGTCTCTGAGTGAGTTGTGTACTAGAGAATTGTACACTGGACACCACTAAATGACTCAGATCGAGTGGAGAGGAATGAATTCAACTGCTGGAGGCTTGGGGTATTTATAGCAGCTTCCCGGAGTGAAAATCTTGAAAAATTCGATGTGGGACAGCTTCTGGCGGCTCGGGACGCCCGTCCCGGATTGGGACGCCCGTCCTGGTGTTGACCAGGTCGGGACGCCGTCCCGGGTCCTGGACGCCAGTCCAGGTGCCTTGACTTGGTCGGGACGCCCGTCCCGACCCTTTGACCGGGTCAACATTTCCAAAAATTGCGTTTTTGCCCCAAAATTTGCTGTTTTCGTCTACTTTTCACCTGACACTTCCAAAATCATAAAAACTGTGAAATTAAGTGAATAATGAAAAATCAAGATCACATTACCCTCGATTTCACCCAAATTCATATATAAAAACATGCTAAAAAGGTGATACGATTTTTGCGTATCAAAAAGCAAACCTTTGGTCTAGACTAAGAAACCCTGAGTTAGAGGATATTGACGAGACAGTAGTATATGATAAATTTCTAAATGAGGATCTATTTTCATTGTTTGCTATGAGTAATGATTCTCCTCCGTGGTTTACTGATATTACTAATTATCTAGCTGCTAATTATTCCCAAGTGATATGACTTATCAGCAAAAGAAGAAATTCTTTGCTGATTAGAAATATTACTACTGGGCAGATTTCTCTTATACTTCAAATTTTTGCAGATCAGTTGATCAGAAGATGTAACTCGGAAGGCGAAGGCCACATGATTCTGAAGCATTGATGGAATCTATGGGAGACCAACTAAACTACTATCAACACTGGCCGGAAAGTGTTGAAAGTAGAATCTTGTTGACCTACCATATTCAAGGATTTTGTATCCCTGATACAGTCCTGCGATGCTTGCCAAATAACAGATTCAGAATGCCAATGTCTTAGGAAGAAAGGCTCAGTCTATGTATCTAATCTGTGAAGTCTGCCAAGTACCACACTTTAGCAGGGATTGCTATGGGAATGAAATACGAATCATTCCAAAAAGAGGTAGGAGTAGGTTACTGCAGAATGCTACTCCAATGGGAAATGCATACAATCCCAACTAGAGGAATGATACGGGATTTAGCTAAGGAATAATTCGGAAGCTGGAAACTTTCAGAAGATACCACCACAGCAAAACCCCTACTCGCAGAATCAATAAATGAGATACTGGCAACAATTAAAGCCAGACCAGTGCAAGCAAGTGATCTACCAAGTGGTATCGAAGGGTCAAGGGATATAGAAGAATTTGGCGTTGTATCAGGAGCATAGCAATGGAGGAGCTTGCATCCCCTGCATCCCAATCAGCTGTGAGAAACTTCCCCGAGGAAGTCTCAAATACTTGGGCCCAGATCTACACAACTGGAGCCCCCTACCACCACAGCTTCGCCAAAACTTCAGGTATCTTTTCTTCCATTCGAGACTTGCATGCAATACCTTTACTAACATTGGCAGGAAGGCACACAAATCCCAAGAAATCTCATTCCTAGAGACGTTCCTCCTGGACACGTTGCTATGATTATGAGAAATCTTACAAATGATTCGAGGAAGCAGTCCGTGGGGCTTGAGCCATTCATCAAATGAATAGGCCACTACCTAGAGCTCGACGATGAAGGATCGAAGCTGACATCATCTGTTCCAGTATCTAGAGCTTACAGAGTCAAGAATGCCTCAGCAATAGCACATGGCTAAGGTGAAGAGCCAATTGACAGATCAGAGAAAACCCTTCTGCTCGAGGCAAGAAGGGAGTTTTTCTAATCTCATCTTCCTTTACTTTTATTTTCTTCAATTTTGTATCTTGTTTTGTTGGTTGTTTTATTTTCTCTCTTACCCTTAGTTAGTCAAATAAGTGTGGGGTAGTTTAGATATGCATGAACACTGAGGACAGTGTCAGACTTAAGTGTGGGGTAGCAGTGCACGATGCACTGTAGTAGTCTGAGAAAATATTTGCATGCTTTTGCTTGTTTTCCCCATATTTTCACACCCTTCCAAAAATTTTCAAAATTTTTCCATCTTTCAGACTTCTAAATGCAGTATGATTGGTTAAATAATTGCTTATGTCTATGATATGTAGGTAGTATGTTGTGGTTAGTAGGAGATAATTGATAACTATTGCTGAACCCATTGATTAGAAGTAGGGAATTCTTGATAATTGAGCACAACTTAGTCTGGATTAGAGACCTCAACCAATTACCTTTTCAAAACTTAACTAGATAAAATTAGACCAGTTGCAGGATGCATGGACAATTGGAATGACTAGATGAGACTGAGCCAAAAGTGAAAAAGAAAAAAAAAGTGAGCTAATTAAAATAGGGTAGGTAGTTTGCCAGCGGCCTTCACTACTCGAGCACCACTCCTTCGGGGAACTTAAAGCCTGATGCCCTAAGGTCGTGTAGATCTGGGAGTCATCGGAGTGGGACTCGCTACATGGGTAGTTGAAGTTGACGTGTTCTAAGCAGACTCAAAATACCCTAGAAAATCTATAAACGAAAGAAATCAATAAATGCTAAATGATAGAATCTGATCACCAAAGCTCAGAACTCAGAAAGTTATCTGTTGTCAGTGTGTCTAGTGACAGGTCGAAGTGTTATCTGGTAATAGTTAAGACAAGAGTTTATTCTGTTGACTATCTGGTCTGGACTAGTACACACACTACACATCAGGAAGACCTTATGACTAAGAGAATAGTTCAACCTAGTTGTTAAATTGTTTTGTGCTCAATCCTAACAATCTACTAGAGACATTTGAGACCTTGTCATAGCAATCTAACCAGTCAGACCTGTGTTAAGAATTATCTGAATAATTTTTGGAATAAAAACATGACTAGAAATTTAAGTGACTGCACATATGATTTAGAATCACTAACTCCAGGTAGACTTTGCTTGAGGACAAGCAAAAAGCTAAGTGTGGGGTAATCTGATACGCGGAAATCATATACCTTTTTTAGCATGTTTTTATGTATGATTTAGGGTGAAATTGATAGGAAATCGATCTTAATTGATTGTTATTTACTCAATTTCACAGTTTTTATGATTTTGGAAGTGTCAGGTGAAAAGTAGACGAAAACAGCAAATTTGGGGGTAAAAATGCAATTTTTGGAAATGCTGACTTGGTCAACGGTCCGGGACGGGCGTCCCAATCCAGGACGGGCGTCCCGAAGCACCAGAAGTTGTCCCACATCGAAATTTTTGGAGGTTTTCACTCCAGAGAGCTGCTATAAATACCCCAGGCCTCCAGGAGTTGAATTCATTCCTCTCCACTCGATCTGAGTCATTTAGTGGTTTCCAGTGTGCACTTCTCTAGTACACAACTCACTCAGAGACTCGGATCTCAGTTTTCTTTCTTGTTAGTGTTTTGTTTTAGTTTCTGAGAAATAGTTTCATATCTTAGGCTTACATAGATAGGTTCATTTCTGGTATTCATAGAATACCCAGGATTTCGTTAGGAGATCCTAAGAGGGCTCTAGGCGTTCGAAGAGTCAGTCCACAGGGCTGGGCTTAAGCTGGGTATTAAGGTAAAGCCCAATTACTAGGCTGAGGAAGCGTCCTCCGACAGTTTTGGCGAGCAGAGTCGGGTCAAGCAATACGGCATATACAGCAGTACGCTCCATCGGCGAGACTTCGTAAAAGGGTGATTTCTTTATGGCATCGGTCCCCCTATCCCTCTCTTATATGTTGTTATTGTGTTTGTCCAAATAACAGTTTGAATACCAGATTATGATTATTATGAATATTTGTGATATATGTTGAAGTTATAATGTTTTTCTAGAAATGGCCACCTGCTTAAATATCCATTATGTCTGCATGTCTATCGCCGTTCTTTTAAACTGAAATTAGGGTTATAGACAAATCCTAACCACGGTCTATTCATAACCTGTTTAGTTTAACAGGCATCAATTAGTATTGGTGTCTGCCATACTAGATAAAATAATCTGCGGAACACCCTGTTGGTTGAAAGTAGTCTAGGTAGGCTGAGTAGAGTTTTATGACGGCGGTTATGAGACGAGCAG
Source organism: Asclepias syriaca (assembly GCA_027405835.1). Taxonomy (NCBI): domain Eukaryota; kingdom Viridiplantae; phylum Streptophyta; class Magnoliopsida; order Gentianales; family Apocynaceae; genus Asclepias; species Asclepias syriaca. Next base: position 18,168 of record JAPHNG010000050.1, read on the forward strand.
TATGATCCCGAAGTGATAGGGCGTCATTGCTGACTTAGTCCGAGCCGTGAGTATGGCCGTTACCCTTAACGATGGGGCGGTAGCGTAGAAACTCAGATGTGGTAACCTTTAGACACAGAACATAGTTGCAATCCAGGCCAAGACATGTCTAAAATACTTGAATATCGGTCAATCAACGTATAGTAACTGTATAACATAAAATCAGGATCTCGTCTATAAAACACTTTCAGGTTTAGTTAGACTTAAACCTAGTGGAGAATGAATCACCCTCTCATCAAAATTATTGATGAAGATTGCATAACTGGATTATAAGATAAGAGTTAGGAATAAAGGCTAGTTACTACTAAGCCGTTACCACTTCCCTGGGAGTACGATATTTATTTAATAAAATCGTAGATACTTTCCAACAGACTAGCTACACGATAGGTACTCTGCCTTTGGTTCTGGCTGATTAAGTGACACCATAGAGACTAAATGTGACAATTAGTCAATCACAGTCCTTAATTATTCATAATCAACATAGGGTAAAATAACACCTATTTAGCACATCGATCGGAACTGCATCAGATTTTTGGCACCGTTGCCGGGCAAATATCATAATGAATTTAGGACTCCTGATCGAAATTCTAGATACTGATCAAAATTCTAGATACATATGATAGGTAGCGGTAGTAACCTAGACCTTAGACCTAACACTTATTTTCTGCTAGTTAGACAATCAATTTCCGAAATATAGGATTATCACAACTAATTGATTTTAGACATTATCTAAAATTAAGACATTTAGGATAATCAAATTTTAGAAAATGATTCTAAAACCATATTGAGGAAATTTAACTTCTTTCGAAAAAAAAAGAATTTTTTTTTTTAAATTTAAAAACCGAATAAAAAATTGTATATTTCTTGCTCAATGGTAAGTTGTCCTTTCCCCATCTCTTGTTCTTTCTTAATTGTTTTCTTAGTTGCTCTTTTTGGTATTTTTTTTCTATGATTTTGAATAAATAAAAATGGAAATGAGGATAAAATATATTTTCTTCTGAGTTGTAAAATTTTGGCTTAGATCTTATTGGGAAGAAATTCCATTTTAGAATTTTCTTAAGAGTCATGCCGACTTTATTAGGACGAATTATGAAATAATTTTTTCTTAATAGCTAGACCTTCGAATGTTCTATTGAAAAAAGGATGTTCCTTTTGTTTTGCTGATAATTGCATGAGAGCTTTTAAACCAAAAGGAATTATTGCACCCATTATGACATCACCTGATTGAAATCTGCTTTTTGAATGAACATGTGATGTAATGATGTAGTAAAGAATTGTTTTAGGACAGAAACATGATAAGAAAGTTCATGTATGATAAATCCTAATCTTATATAGTCTTGTCTAAAAACAATAGGTTACACTGATCACTCTGAGATATCTGGTTCAATGAAACTGATACTGAACCATAATTGATTAAGTTAGGTTTTGTTGTTACTTAACTTTGATATAGAATGAAGAGGTAAGAAAAAGGGTTAAGAATCTAGAAAGCAAACCTTTGGTCTAGACTAAGAAACCCTGAGTTAGAGGCTATTGACGAGACAGTAGTATCTGATAAATTTCTGAATGAGGATCTATTTTCATTGTTTGCTATGAGTAATGATTCTCCTCTGTGGTTTACTGATATTACTAATTATCTAGCTGCTAATTATTCCCAAGTGATATGACTTATCTGCAAAAGAAGAAATTCTTTGCTGATTAGAAATATTACTACTCGGCAGATTTCTCTTCTACTTCAAATTTTTGCAGATCAGTTGATCAGAAGATGTAACTCGGAAGGCGAAGGCCACATGATTCTAAAGCATTGATGGAATCTATGGGAGACCAACTAAACTACTATCAACACTGGCCGGAAAGTGTTGAAAGTAGAATCTTGTTGACCCACCATATTCAAGGATTTTGTATCCCTGATACAGTCCTGCGATGCTTGCCAAATAACAGATTCAGAATGCCAATGTCTTAGGAAGAAAGGCTCAGTCTATGTATCTAATCTGTGAAGTCTGCCAAGTACCACACTTTAGCAGGGATTGCTATGGGAATGAAATACGAATCATTCCAAAAAGAGGTAGGAGTAGGTTACTGCAGAATGTTACTCCGATGGGAAATGCATACAATCCCAACTAGAGGAATGATACGGGATTTAGCTAAGGAATAATTCGGAAGCTGGAAACTTTCAGAAGATACCACCACAGTAAAACCCATACTCGCAGAATCAATAGATGAGATACTAGCAACAATTAAAGCCAGACCAGTGCAAGCAAGTGATCTACCAAGTGGTATCGAAGGGTCAAGGGATATAGAAGAATTTGGCGTTGTATCAGGAGCATAGCAATGGAGGAGCTTGCATCCCCTACATACCAATCAGCTGTGAGAAACTTTCCCGAGGAAGTCTCAAATACTTGGGCCCAGATCTACACAACTAGAGCCCCCTACCACCACAGCTTCGCCAAAACTTCAGGTATCTTTTCTTCCATTCGAGACTTGCATGCAATACCTTTACTAACATTGGCAGGAAGGCACACAAATCCCAAGAAATCTCATTCCTAGACACGTTGCTATGATTATGAGAAATCTTACAAATGATTCGAGGAAGCAGTCCGTGGGGCTCGAGCCATTCATCAAATGAATAGGCCACTACCTAGAGCTCGACGATGAAGGATTGAAGCTGACATCATCTGTTCCAGTATCTAGAGCTTACAGAGTCAAGAATGCCTCAGCAATAGCACATGGCTAAGGTGAAGAGCCAATTGACATATCAGAGAAAACCCTTCTGCTCGAGGCAAGAAGGGAGTTTTTCTAATCTCATCTTCCTTTACTTTTATTTTCTTCATTTTTGTATCTTGTTTTGTTGGTTGTTTTATTTTCTCTCTTACCCTTAGTTAGTCAAATAAGTGTGGGGTAGTTTAGATATGCATGAACACTGAGGACAGTGTCAGACTTAAGTGTGGGGTAGCAGTGCACGGTGCACTGTAGTAGTCTAAGAAAATATTTGCATGCTTTTGCTTGTTTTCCCCATATTTTCACACCCTTCCAAAAATTTTCAAAATTTTTCCATCTTTCAGACTTCTAAATGCAGTATGATTGGTTAAACAATTGCTTATGTCTATGATATGTAGGTAGTATGTTGTGGTTAGTAGGAGATAATTGATAACTATTGCTGAACCCATTGATTAGAAGTAGGGAATTCTTGATAATTGAGCACAACTTAGTCTGGATTAGAGACCTCAACCAATTACCTTTTCAAAACTTAACTAGATAAAATTAGACCAGTTGCAGGATGCATGGACAATTGGAATGACTAGATGAGACTCTGAGCCAAAAGTGAAAAAGAAAAAAAAAGTGAGCTAATTAAAATAGGGTAGTTTGCCAGCGGCCTTCGGTACTCGAGCACCACTCCTTCGGGGAACTTAAAGCCTGATGCCCTAAGGTCGTGTAGATCCGGGATTCATCGGAGTGGGACTCACTACATGGGTAGTTGAAGTTGACGTGTTCTAAGCAGACTCAAAATACCCTAGAAAATCTATAAACGAAAGAAATCAATAAATGCTAAATGATAGAATCTGATCACCAAAGCTCAGAACTCAGAAAGTTATCTGTTGTCAGTGTGTCTAGTGACAGGTCGAAGTGTTATCTGGTAATAGTTAAGACAAGAGTTTATTCTGTTGACTATCTGGTCTGGACTAGTACACACACTACACATCAGGAAGACCTTATGACTAAGAGTTATCTGAATAATTTTTGGAATAAAAACATGACTAGAAATTTAAGTGACTTCACATATGATTTAGAATCACTAACTCCATGTAGACTTTGCTTGAGGACAAGCAAAAAGCTAAGTGTGGGGTAATCTGATACGCGAAAATCATATACCTTTTTTAGCATGTTTTTATGTATGATTTAGGGTGAAATTGATAGGAAATCGATCTTAATTGATTGTTATTTACTCAATTTCATAGTGTTTATGATTTTGGAAGTGTCAGGTGAAAAGTAGACGAAAACAGCAAATTTTGGGGTAAAAATGCAATTTTTGGAAATGCTGACTTGGTCAACGGTCCGGGACGGGCGTCCCGAAGCACCAGAAGTTGTCCCACATCGAACTTTTTGGAGATTTTCACTCCAGAGAGCTGCTATAAATACCCCAGGCCTCCAGGAGTTGAAATCATTCCTCTCCACTCGATCTGAGTCATTTAGTGGTTTCTAGTGTACACTTCTCTAGTACACAACTCACTCAGAGACTCGGATCTCAATTTTCTTTCTTGTTATTGTTTTGTTTTAGTTTCTGAGAAATAGTCTCATATCTTAGGCTTACATAGATAGGTTCGTTTCTGGTATTCATAGAATACCCAGGATTTCGTTAGGAGATCCTAAGAGGGCTCTAGGCGTTCGAAGAGTCAGTCCACAGGGCTGGGCTTAAGCTGGGTATTAAGGTAAAGCCCAGTTACTAGGCTGAGGAAGCGTCCTCCGACGGTTCTGGCGAGCAGAGTCGGGTCAAGCAATACGGCATATACATCAGTACGCTCCATCGGCGAGACTTTGTAAAGGGTGATTTCTTTATGGCATCGGTCCCCCTATCCCTCTCTTATATGTTGTTATTGTGTTTGTCCAAATAACAGTTTGAATACCAGATTATGATTATTTTGAATATTTGTGATATATGTTGAAGTTATAATGTTTTTCTAGAAATGACCACCTGCTTAAATATCCATTATGTCTGCATGTCTATCGCCGTTCTTTTAAACTGAAATTAGGGTTATAGACAAATCCTAACCACGGTCTATTCATAACCTGTTTAGTTTAACAGGCATCAATTAGTATTGGTGTCTGCCATACTAGATAAAATAATCTGCGGAACACCCTGTTGGTTGAAAGTAGTCTAGGTAGGCTGAGTAGAGTTTTATGCCAGCGGTTATGAGACGAGCAGTATGATCCCCGAAGTGACATAGGGCGTTCATTGCTGACTTTAGTCCGAGCCGTGAGTATGGCCGTTACCCTTAACGATGGGTGGTAGCGTAGAAACT
>JAPHNG010000052.1:0-25000 GCA_027405835.1 Asclepias syriaca
AATAATTGGTATTTAAATTAAAAATTATTATTTGAAAAAATAAAATTTTCTACAGATTCATTCTCATTAATACTGAACCAATATTTTATTTTATTTTTATAAAAAATAATTATTTCAAGTAAATTTGTAAACAAATTTTTTTCCATATAATTTATATAAAATGAAAATTATAGAAAAAATGTGTTACGTGTAAATAAATTATAAATGTATTGCAAATAATTTTTTATTGATCCTTGTGGACTTGATGGTCTTTTTAAATTTTATCTTGATCCAATAAATTTTAATTGTTTGTACTGAATTTAATGTTGAGGATCATTGAACAACTATAGATTTATTTCGAATGCTTCTGGACTAAGACAGTTTCTACGTGAAGAAAATTTGGTTCTCTATTTATAGAGGAAATGATGACAATTAATAGATATTATGAAAGATAAATATCTAAATATTTTAATATATAAATATTATATATTAAAATATTTAAAAATTTATATATTTTATTTAAATATATAAAATTAAATTTAAATACCTAAAAAATATTACTTTAAATTCATTTTGTGTATTTTGTAATATTTCATACTATATATATATATATATATATATATGGCGAAAAACCCCTGGTCCCCATTTTTCAATTTTACACTGGGGATGTATAAATAAATAATCGGTAAGTATGATTTCAAACAAATTTAATTTTTGCAATTCAGTCTTAAAATATTATTTTTAAATTTTTAAAGTTCCAAATTTTTTTATTAGAGGTAAATAAGATCTTTTTTATAAATTGTGCCAAAATATCTAAAACTTAAGGATTTTTACTATTTAGTTAATTTAAGAAATTATAGAAATGCTATTTGAGAAGAAGAAAAAAAATGAAATAACAAAAAAAAAAAAAATGAAACAAAAGAAATATTTGACACAACTTAAACTCTAGATTTGTAAATTTAAAAATTATGAATAAAAATATCAAATAAGGAATTTGAAAAAAATCAAATTAGAATTTAATAAGAAAAACCCATCATTTAAATTTTAAATTATTGAAATAAAATAAAATAAAAATTAAATTCATATTAATCTTTGCCATGACCTACTCTCTTCTTTTTCTATTTGTTAATGTAGAAATCTCTAAATCAATAAATTATCTATTTCTTTAAAATAAAAAATGTAATTTTCAAGCATATTTTTATTCATTTATAGTACCTTTTAATGAGTTTTGGTCACCAACAAAAGAAAATATTATGAGTGAAAGTAAATTCTTCTTCTTTTTCTTTTTTTTTCATTTTTTTTATTTATGATGAACATTTAACCTTTCTATTTAATTAAATAAATAATATAAATTGTTAAGTTTTTTAACAGAATTCATGACTTTATTTATTTTAAATAAAAAATTTTCCAAATTTTAAAAGTAAAATTTTTTTTTTGAAACTAAACTCATTAAAATTAAATTTATTTAATACCAAACTTACTAATTATTTAAAATAAAAACTGTAAAAAAAGAAAAAGAAAAAGGTAATAGTAGGAAAACCAACAACTTGAGGCTTGAAGTTGATTTCCGAGAGGTCCACTGGTCCAGTACTAAACTAGGGGTTCAATTTTAATTTTTTCATAAATTTTATTTATTTTAAATTATTTCTTATTGAATAATTGGTGACTTTGGTTCCAAATAAATTTATATTTGACAAACTTAGTTATAAAATATTTTTTTAAGTTTTAAAGTCTCAATTTTTTTAAGTGAACAATAAAGTCACATTGTACGGATTCTATTAAAAATTTTAAAAATTTAATAGTTTTTAAATTTAATTAATTAAAAATAAAAATAAAAAAATCATTATAAAATGACAAAATTAAAAATAATATTTAAATAAAAGGATAAAAATATTTTCACATTTAAAATTTAAAATTTTAAAAATAAAAAATTTATCAAATTCTTCGTCAATTTTCATCTTCTTCAAATACAAATCAGATTTTTATTATTTTCTTAAAAAAAAAATATTAAAAAAAAGAAAAAGAAAAAAAAATAACATGAACATTTTATTTTAATAATAATAAATATATTTCTCGCAACAAAAATATTTCAATAAAAAACTTTTTTTTTATAAAGATATTTTTTTCTTTATAAATGTCAGAAAATGATAAAAATCTTATTTATAGTTGAAAAAGAAATGAATTTTGATATTCTCACTATTCGATAGATTTTTTATTTTTAAAATATAAAAATATTTATATCTCTTTATTTAAATATCTTTTTTATTTTTTTTCTTTTTTTATATGTAATGATATTTTTATTTTTTTTTTTAATTAATTAAATGTAAAAATCATTAAATTTTTTAGATTTTTTTACAGAATCCGTCGAAAAGGACTTTATTGTTCACTTAAAAAAAATGTTTGGGATCTTAAAAATTAAAAAAAATATTTTAAAACTAAACTTCTCAAATACAAATTTATTTAGGCCAAACTTACGAATTATTTATTTATTTGTTTTTTCGAATTTAGTTTTCTTCACCCTCATCTTTCCTCCCACGAGATTTCTCCCACGGCTACTGATTAGGGATTAGTCCTTGTTGCCTTGGTTTCAGTGGATTGAAACATCAGTTCATTCTATTGCATGAACTACGATTCTCAGGAATCACTTGCAGTTGTTGTTCTCTGATTCGGGAAACTGTATTGCGGTGGAAATTCTGGACTAGAAGATGATGGGCGCGGAGAATCAAGAAGCAGCCCATCTCGATTCATCAAAGGAAGAGATGGATAGCCTCGTTCTTGACGATGATTTTCCAGATACTAGTAAGAATTTGACCTCTAAATCTTTCGATAATTACCGGAGTGCAATGACTACCCTCTCCACCTCTTTTGCATCCACAGCTGCTTCAATCCACCCTCTTTGTGTACCTAAATCGACAGACTCCGACCCCGATCCTCTACTTTCCCCACCTTCCCGTCCGGTTATGAATTCCTCCAATTCGTTCAGCAAGAATGGGAGTAACTACTCGTATCAGGAACCGCCTACCTATGCTGATTTCATTTTCAGCCCACCTAACGACCCTTCCCACAATTCTGAAGCCAACGGCGGCGATACTCCCGGTAGAGACTCGGAAAAGTCTGAATCTTTTTCGAGATCCCACTCTTCCAGCGCTGATTATTTGGACATTAAGGTTTCCAGTCCTAAGAAGGAGGTGGAATCTGCGGGTTCTATTGTTCCGGGTAATAATACTTATATGACCTATCTAATTACCACCAAAACGAATATTTCTGATTATGGAGGATCTGAATTTAGCGTCAGAAGGAGGTTTCGTGATGTGGTTACTTTGTCGGATCGATTGAGTGAGGCTTATAGAGGGTTTTTCATCTCTCCAAGGCCTGACAAGAGCATAATGGAAAGTCAAGTGATGCAAAAACAGGACTTCGTAGAACAGAGGAGGGTGGCACTAGAGAAATACTTGAGGAGACTCGCTGCGCATCCCACGGTTAAGAAAAGTGATGAGTTGAGGGTGTTTTTACAGGTGCAAGGGAAGCTTCCCCTGCCCACAAGCGTTGATGTGGCATCCAGAATGCTGGATGGGGCTGTGAAGTTGCCAAAGCAGCTGTTTGGGGATTCAGGGAGTGTGATGGGGCCTCAGGACGTGGTTCAGCCTGCAAGAGGTGGGAGAGATCTGTTAAGGTTGTTCAAGGAGTTGAAGCAGTCTGTGGCAAATGATTGGGGTGGGTCTAAGCCCTCTGTGATGGAGGAGGATGAAGAGTTTTTGGAGAACAAGGAGAGGTTACGTAACCTTGAGCTGCAACTCACTAATGCATCAAAACAGGTATGGTTCATTGCCATTTGATAAATTCTTAATGTCAAGGCTCAGTTTTGTTGACAAATGTAGCATGAGGAGTTGTACGTATTGAACCTGAATGTTGGAAGAATAAAAAAAATTTTGTAGACTACTTCTGCACACATCTTGTATGATATATTAACAGCATTTCACTGAATTCTGGGACAATGAGAAAATTACTTTGCATGTGATATTTTGTCTGCTTCTCATACACATTTCTACACCGCGGCATATATCTTTGAGTTGCTTTCTAAAATGCCCCTTTGCATTTAGGCGGAATCACTTGTTAAAGCACAACAAAATTTGGGTGAGACAATGGGTGAGTTAGGGCTAGCATTTATGAAGTTGACGAAGTTTGAAAATGAGGTTGCTTTGCTGAATACTCAAAGAGAACGAGCTTCCGATATGAAAGCTGTGGCAACTGCAGCAGTTAAAGCGAGTAGGTATTATCGGGGTCTAAATGCACAGACTGTGAAGCACTTGGTAATTACTGCCTCAGTTTCATGATCACAGTTGTTGAATACTCGATTTGATCTTCTGGAGAGATAACATATCTGCATCTTGCAGGATACAATACATGATTATATGGGCCTAATGTTAGCTGTGCATAATGCATTCTCTGACCGGTCAAGTGCTCTATTAACTGTACAAACTCTCATATCAGAATTATCTTCTGTTCAATCAAGAGCTAAAAAACATCAAACTGCCTCCTCAAAAATATTTGGAGGTGATCATTCAAGGATACAAAAATTGAAGGAATTGGAGGAAACAATCAAAATTACTGAGGACAGTAAAAACTGTGCAATCAGGCAATACGAGCGAATCAAGGTAGCCCAAGACCAAATGTGTTTATTTTTGTTGCATGTAATGCTACGCTACCTAGTTTCACCTGCTGTTTTGTGTTTATCTTCCTGTAACATGCATCTAACTTCCAAAACTCATCTGATCGTTTGATTTCAAAAGTAAAACTGATGATAGAATAGCTGTTTAATTGGTCTAAATGTAGCTGTTTAATTACATGCTTTTTGATGCCCTTGTTTCCATGTATCAAGATGTCAGTGCCATAAATGAATGGAGAAAAGCAATTTTATGCTGAAGCCTGTCCCTAGAAACCAGTGGTCTTTAAAGCTTTGCTGTTCTATTCTTTCTGTGCCTCTCAGGAATGATCATTAAAGCTCATAGCCATATATGAGAAGTATGCATGAGGAGTTGCATAGATGCTACTGGAATAGAATCAGTTCTTTCATATTGGTGGTTGCTGGTTCTTTTCCTTGTTATTTTTAGTCCCACCTGATGCAGTAATACAGTATTTGGTCACTAAACTGGTTGCTAGTAGATGTTTTTTCTGTATTTATCAATTTACTTTGTGATTTATTGTGTGCACTTCCATAAAAAAAAACCAATATCCCTCTTTGATAGCTATTATCCCTATTTTCCCTTCTACATAGTTATACATTTAGGCTTAACAGTTATAAAATTCAAGAATATAAGTGTGCTACTATCTTAAGAAACTAGTCATCTACACCTTTGGTGCTCTTCATCTGTTTTAGGCATGCTCCAAAGTCATTCCACAAGCATGTATATTTCTTATGGAAGTGCATTGTCAAATGTTCCATTACTGGAATTAGCTTTTTAGGAAAGAAGAGTGAAAAGAGCGGACAAGTTTTCTGATGAAATTTAAATGCTATAGGTCAAATTTGAGATGATTAAATAGGACTGCAATTTTATTTTTGACATCTTTGTTTAATGGAGAGAGCTTTTGTCTTACATTTTCATTTTATTTTCCTAACCGTTTGATTACTGTGCTTTAAAAGATATAAAATAGAATGTTTGGAGAATTGAAGATAGCATGATCATGGAACCTGGGAATTTTGGGGGATAACTGAAGAGTTAAACAACTGATACATTATCAAATATAGTTAAGAAAGTGATCATAGTCTGTTTCATTGGTTAATTTAGGATTGAGTTGAGTCAATCATGATTGTTTGTGTTGTGAGAAGAATAATCTGCCCAAGATGTAGCCAAAGATGTAGGTGTTGTATTTAAAAAATCAACTATTAAAAATATTTGCTTTTATTCTTTTTTTAGAAGAAAAAACTAAGGTAGTCATTCTTCTTTGGACGTGAGTTTATTTACCCTTGGCCTTGGTGGTAGCTAATGATTCATTCACAGGAATGATACACCCATCCCCGCTTGTATTCTTGACTACCTGTAGCTGTTGCTTACTTTACTCAAGGTTTTCTGATTTATTTCTCTTCTGTTCATATATATACATGCAACAGACTCATTTTTACGTTTTTTTGTGGTAACTGTAGGAAAATAACAAAAGTGAAACAGAAAGGCTAGATCGAGAAAGGAAGGCTGATTTTGTTAACATGTTAAAGGGGGTAGTAAACAATCAGGTATTTATACTCTAATCCCTCCCTGTACACTATCTGTATCCATAAGTGTTCAGAATCTTATCAATGGTGTCTCTCTGGTTCTTTGTGCACACTATTACAGGTTTCTTATATGAACAAAATAGAAATTGAGTGGACAAAAGTTGCTGAAGAGACTCGTAAATATGCAAAATGAGACAATCATAATGTAAATTCTGTACTTTTTTTTTTTTTTTTTTTTTCCATTTCATTTTCTCGGCCCTTTTCTTTAGTATTGTTGATGTGCCATATTTTGGGGGTACAACTTCGACTACACAATAAATGGAGAAGAGATAAAAGAGTTTCATACACTTGTTTTTTGAACTTTTTTTTTTGTTTTTGTGGAGGATTGAGTGAATGGGAAAGGATAACTCATATACTTGATAATTTCTATGTTTTCAGTCCATATGTTTGAAATATAAGATTAAAAGTATAATCTTTCAATGCACTCCTTTTTTCCTTTAAACCCCTTGGGAAGTCCTCATGTTTTGCACTCCTTTTTTCCAGCAAAAAATGAAAAAAAAAAGGAATTAAATTCTTCAAAATTACAATTAATATATTTTTTTAAAAAATAATATTGTTGAATATAAATACATGAAAGCGTATTGTTTTTTTCCTAAAGAAAAAATACTATAATTTTATCAAAAAAAAACAAAAAAAATCCTCCTCTATAATTTTTGCATTATTAGTTGGAGACAACATCACCTTTCTTACACTTCTACGTTACTATATCGTAAAATTCTCGGTTACTTTTAGCTAACAAAAAGGTATACTTAAGTCTGGTCATGTAACATACTGTAATTAGTTCATAGAATTCACTCGAATCAAAGGCTGGAAACGACGACGGATTGAACAGCGGCGTCGACGCCTGCGGAGGATGCAGCGGTTTTGATGTACGAGAACAATCCTGAGCCTGCCAATTCTTGATCATCGAGGAACAAATCCTCTGGATCTCTAAATGCGCCATGTACCGACACGATCCCCAGTCCAATCAGTGTCGCTGACATCAGCAGTGATCCGATACTGGTGAGGAAGATCACGAACATAGTTACAAAGATGAGTATACCTAGGATTTCGCGATCAGAAAATGTACGGTTGAGCACAACTAGCGGCTGCTGGTCGGAAGGGCGGAGGAGGTAGAGGAATAGCCAAGCGGCGAGGAGAGAGAGCAAGATCAGAAGAGAGTACGGGTGATAGAGGAGCGATAAGGCCAGTACGGATGCCAGTACAGTGAGATAATTCACCCGAAAATAGGAAATATTTTTCCTGATGCGAGTGGTTGCATCGGACAGTGAAGACGGCCTTGAGAAAGCGGAACTGTCGAGGAGCTCCAGCCAGGGACGTCGGCGGGAAAATGAGCGACGGAGGCTCTCCGATAACCGCTTTAGGAAGGCCCAAAAGGATGAGCTGATTAAGGTTGTGTGGGTGCGAGTATATTGTTGGGCCTGGGCCGTAGTATTGGAAATCGGTAGACTATGAGTAGAGGACATTGGAAATTTGGAATGTAAGTTTTACTTCTTCACAGTCTCAATATAGAAATTTTGTTGACAGATAGAAAGGGAAATTTTGAAAGGAGGAAGGCGGTGGAGTTGGAGTGGGGCCAGAAATAGTTTTGACTTGGTAGAAGAGAAAATGCATAGTTTCAGAGACATATATATAGATAGGGTGGCTTTTTCTGGAGCCGTTAATGGCGGAAAGGGACGGCTGTGTTTGGTGTTGCGTCGGAGGCAATTTGCTTGTTTCATCAGTCACGCGTTTAGTGAAGTTGCAAGGAAAGGATGAAATGATCCATGAATGGAATGCTAATGGACCTACTTATTTGGGCCTAAACCAGTTCTGGGTCCCTATTTGCAGGGACTGTTCCATAAAGCACAGAAAGTGGAGAGCGGAAAAGTAAGTACATTTATTTATAAACTTCAAAAAATTAACATTCATTCATAAGATATATTTTTAATCTACAAACACGAATAAAATGAATAAAAAAGAGAAGGTGGTGATGAGGTGGGAAAATGGAGTTAATCTAAAGTAATGGACTCCATGTGAGTTCAACTAAATGAGTACCACCACCTTTTGTACTATATTTGTTATGTTCGGTGTTGGAGAGTTATACAAGTTACTCTTTTTATTTTCTTTTTTTTTTTTGCCTTTTTGGTGTAAATCTTTGGGTATCAGAAACAATCCACAAAAAAAAGACATAAAACATTAATCCTTAATGCAGCAGTAGGGTAAATTGAATGGTATTTAACTTATTTTGGTTTGTGCATGGTTGGGGGGTATGGACCCCCGTTTGTTTAGTACTTTACATTCCAATAATTTTTCATTGATTGGAGTTGTAATATTGGTCAGTTTTGGAATGCTAGAACGTGTGTGCAACATTGTCAAATTTCTCAATTCCTTGGGACTTGTTGTTAAAGCCTTCTTTTAACGTCGTCTTAGATTAACTGCTGATTGGGTCAAAATTAATCACCATTTTTGCTCCATTATACTTCTTTTTCCAATTTTTTCATTTTCTAAATGTATATATATGATTTTAACCAGTCACTATCAAGTACTTCCCAATAATAGTCAAAACTTCATACATCAGATCTTGAGATTTAGCCGAAAACAATAATATAACTAATTAAAAAATGTTCCAAAAAGGAAGAAAAAAAAAAAAAGAAAAAAAAGCTTGTTTAAAATGGTCAAACACATCAAATTGGCCCCACTGATGATCCTTCCTAGCAAATCCCAAATCCTTTAAAACATAAGCACTCAGAATACAGAATTTTAGATTTATAATGATTTTTTAGGCCATTTATACAGAAAAATTCAGATATTAGTACAACTTTACTTCCTTTTATTTTTATGACAATTAGTAATATTTTAGATTTTATATTTATTAAAAATATATAAAATATGATTAAAAAAAATATTAATTTTGAATTATTTAATTTTTATCTGCTAGAAAGAAAAGAAAAGAAAAGAAAAGAAAAAACGAAGGGTCACTTTTTGTCTTCTCCTAACTTTAACTTTAGTTGGTTTGAGTTCTTGAGCTTCCTCCCTCTTCTTTTTCCGCGTTCCCTTTTCTTTATTTCTCTCTTTCATTTTTTCTACTTTTTTGTTTCTCCCTTTAATTTCTATCTCTTTTTATCACTCTCATCATCCAGACTTCACCTTCCCAGAAACCGCGTGACCTTCTTTCTTTCTTTCTTTCTCCCATCATCACATCTCCTTCTGCAACTAGTATTCACCATACCTAGCAGCTCTCTTCTTTTCTCCCTCAGACATCACCAGATTTTTATTTTTATTTTTTAAAATTTTTTATTTGCTGCTGAAATCAATCGTTGTTTGAAAGATTTTCTATGGCGGAAAACGGCGAAGAGAAGTTAATTGCAGTCGCGCGTCACATAGCTAAGACACTCGGTGGTCATACTGATAATATGACTGATGATGATATTCTCAAGATATTTTCCAATTTCGATGGTAGGCTACGGGAGAAATTGACTGAAAATGTTGTCGACGATGAAGGGCATCCGCGTTCCGCCGCCACGGGATATGCCAAATTTGAGCAGACTCTTAAGTCTCTTGACCGTCAGATCTCCGGTTATGTAACTGCCGACCATCCCATTTGGTCTGACTCTGCTGACGCCGCTTCTTTCCTTGACGCAGTTGATGAATTGATTGCGGCCATCCGAGAGTGGAACCCTATGGCTAATGATAAATCCGTCTCGTCTTGCCTTGACCGTGCTGAGGACTTGCTCCAGCAAGCTATGTTTAGGCTCGAGGAGGAGTTTAAAACCCTCATGGAACAGGGCACTGAGTCCTTTGATTTGACTAGTTTCCGGAACGGCGAGTCGGCAAACCCCAATTACTCATCTGATTCCGATGAGGAATTAGATGGCGAAGAGACTGACATCCCGGTGGCCCATCCGATTTCCGATTACGATATTGTTATAGACGCCTTGCCGTCGGGTATAATCGACGATCTACACGAGATCGCTAAAAGGATGGTAGCGGCTGGGTATGGAAAAGAGTGTTCGCACGCCTACAGTATGTGCCGACGGGAATTTCTAGAGGAGAGTTTATCTAGGTTGCAGCTACAGAAGCTAAGCATCGATGAAATCCAGAAAATGCAGTGGCCCGAACTCGAAGATGAAATAGAGAAATGGATTAAAGCCATCAATGTGGCACTGCGCATTCTCTTCCCAAGTGAGCGCCGTCTCTGCGATCGTGTATTCTTTGGTTTATCCTCAGCTGCTGACCTCTCGTTCATGGAGGTATGCCGAGGATCAACTATTCAGCTGCTCAATTTTGCAGATGCAGTTGCTATAGGCAGCCGGGCTCCTGAGAGATTATTTAAGGTGCTTGATGTTTACGAAAGTATTAGAGATTTAATGCCCGAATTTGAGTTGATTTTTTCGGATCAGTACTGTATCCTGTTAAGAAATGAGGCAGTGACTATATGGAAGAGGCTCGGAGAGGCTATAAGAGGTATATTTATGGAATTAGAGAATTTGATCCGTCGTGATCCTGCTAAAGCTGCTGTTCCTGGTGGTGGACTCCATCCGATCACTAGGTATGTGATGAACTATCTCCGTGCAGCTTGCCGGTCCAAGCTTACGCTGGAGCAGGTCTTTGAGGATAGTGTTGCACCTCCTGGGAGTAACGGGGATTACAGGAAAGGGGATGAGCGAGTGTTGTCATCGTCTTCTTCATTGGCACTACAAATGGCATGGATTATGGAATTGCTAGAGAGCAATTTGGAGGCAAAATCAAAAATATACAAGGACACATCTTTGTGTTATGTTTTTATGATGAACAACGGGAGATACATTGTTCAGAAGGTGAAGGATAGTGAATTGGGCACACTATTAGGAGATGATTGGATCAGAAAACACTCTGCGAAAGTTAAGCAATATCATGTGAATTACCAAAGGAGTTCCTGGAGTAAGGTCCTGGGTGCTCTGAAGATTGACAACAGTGCCATGTCTCCAAATGGAGCATCAAAGACAATGAAAGAAAAGCTCAAGTTATTCAATTCATACTTTGAGGACACATGCAGAACACAATCAACCTGGGTAATTTTTGATGATCAGTTGAGAGAGGAGCTGAGGATTTCAGTAGCTGGGAACCTGTCCCCAGCATATCGCAACTTCATTGGAAGATTACAGAGTAATCCAGAGTATGGGAAGCATGCAGATAGACATATTAAGTACACTGTGGAGGAACTTGAAGCTCGGGTTAATGAATTATTTTGTGGGAATAGTGGATCAGGAGGTAGCAGGAAATGATATCAGAGTAAGCAACTAACTGGTTGATTTGTGTCATGTATGTATGCAGTTGTAATCTATAGAACTTTTGTTGTATGCAAATGTGATCTTATGGCTTTGTAGAATTTGGTTGTCAAATCTCCTTGTTCACGCAACCAATATATTGGGAATTTTCTTAGAGTAGCCAAAATGTATGTATGATCATTTCATGCTGTTTTTCTTCATAAACTGGATGCTTTGAGTTTGTACAGAAGAATGCATGGAATAGTAAACAAATGGTTGCTTTCTTGCCTATAGAAACATTTTGAGCAGTTGATTCCTTAAATGTATATATCTTTTCATGTTGTGTATCATTTTTGGAGCTTAGTTTTGTTCAGCTGGTTGGAGTTTTCTGCATTTGATTAGGGACACTCTAAATCATCTTGGTTCAAGTAAAAAAGAGTGATATAGGAGCATCTGAATGTAAAAGGAAAGTGCATGGCTTATTGATTGAAACAAACTGGCTTTAGCTGCAATATGAATCTCGAAATAAGACTTATTTTTGGATAAAAATATTAATGATGTACAGGATACTGAATCAATTGTGAGGCTTTTGAAACTTGAACTTGAAAAGTTTTAAGTTGGAAGAGATTTTAACATGGTAGGATATCCCATGGCTGAGCTTATTGTTGTTTAGGCGTTGGATTATATGAAGGGTGTGTGTAACCATGTATATATAAATTAAATCTCTACCAAAATCAAAAATTTTATCAAGTTTACCGATTGCCATAAATCATAGTAAAACCCTGAAACTCTTTTAGATATTGTTAAAAATGACGAGAAAAAAGAACAAAATAGTAGTAACATAGAATCCAAAGTCTGATGGGACTTCTTTAACTGCTGGATCAACATCAAGGTAACAGAAAACCTGTTATAGGAGCAGTGACACAGGCAGATGAGTGTTTTGTAGTCACATTTTTTACCAATGGGGAGATGGCATTTGAATGAACATTTTGATTGAGATCTTTCATTTTTAGAGCAGCAGGGCCAACGGTGTCTGCCAGATGTTTTGCCATGTAGCTATAAGCTGATTCCCCGAGATGAATGCAGTCCCAAAACAGATACTGCAAAGGGTTCCTGCAAACAGGAGTAAGCGGGTTACATAGTTGCCCTGCTTCAAACAATCCTGAGCCGCAGCATCCTCTTGCAGTTTCTATAAACCCTGTCATATACAATACAATTAGTGTTTTTTAAGTTTTTTAAGGCAATTAATTATAAGTAATACAACATATTGGGTGGAATGGTTCCGGAGTATGCATGTAAGTTACCATATCTTTGTGGGCTATTGATCATATCTGTCAAAGGGTTATATATGTCTGCATATAGGATGTTGCTCCCGGGAAGCTTTGCGTGTAGTTGCTGCAGCAACTTCTTTAGTTTCTCATTGTAGTCCCGAGCATCTGCGTTCACTTGTTCTATGCTAGTTCTCATCAGTAGTGGAGAATTTGCAGTCATTATCAGTGGTATTGAACCTATTGGAGGTAATCCTGACACACTCATTGTCCGGCAACCAAGATCATACAGTTTCTGCATTGACAAATGTATGTATGTGTGTTTGTTGGGGGGAGGGGGTTTGGTTGATAGATAGATTACTTTCCATTTCAATTTGCTGAATGAAGGAATATATATGTATGTATGTATGGAGTCTTGGAGAAAGGGAGGGGGACTAAACCTGGAGAAAATTTTGCAGATTATTGAGTAAAAGATTCTGGTACTGGCTAACGCTGTACTGAAACTTTCTACTACTAGGAAGAAAGTAGAAGTTGGTGATGAAATCAACAGTCCCTGCATTCACGATCACCAAAGCTTCACGGACTATTCTTAGGGCTTCTGCTTTACCTTTGATCCTTGTGAGCCTACTGATGTAATCTTCAAGATATCCCGGTTGCTTTGACATTGGAATGGAATTAGAAAAAGCAGTGGTCTCATCATCCAGTCCTGATCCAGCTGATGCAAAGCAAACACCCGTACTCAGTTCTTCATCAGATAGATTTGGCTGCAGAAAAGGAGGAACAGCTTCTTTCAGCCCTAGCGCTGACGCCACCATGTCAGGGACAAGCTTTCCGTCCGAAAACCGTCCAGTGGCTAATCTGCCAGGGAAGTTTATGCCATAGGGAGGGTAGTTAGCTTTGTAAACTGCGGGAGTTATAAAATTGTTGTTTCCCGAATCGACAGCAGAATCGCCAAAGACAAGAAGGGCTGAAATTTTGGACCTGTTCTGGGCATTGCATCTGCCCCAGAGAGTCATCGTGGTGCAAAGTTGCAACACAAGAATCATCGAGAAGAAGCTCACACTCGCCATTGCCCTGATGGACTTTTTTACCAATTAATTCTGAAAAACTCAAGATATTGTCCAATTCTTGAACACCAGAACAAGAAGGCTGAATTTATATAAAAAAAAAGAAAATGCTCATTCGATGCATTTCCTTAGGAATTGAAGTCTCCCGTATCTAGTTTTTAAAACTCATAAAAGTTGGAAATTAGTAGCTGTAAATTGCAAGAGTTACAGAGAGATAGTGGGTCAAATGACATTAAAGTACTTCCATTTATAAAGTAAAGTCCAGTAGATGGAAGTTATAAGTGAGCATTAATGTACGAGGTAGATGATCTGAAAATGTGGAAAACTCTGTAACATAACATTATTTCCTTGGGAAAAAGAAGACATTTGGAAAGAATCTTCAAACTGCTTTGGAGCAGACTGAATCAAGATAAAAAAGAAGACATTGTATGAATTATAATCTTAAATTTTGATATTTAATGTTGAAGCAGTTTGCTTGATCATGTAATCATTGACGTAGCGGTAAGCTGTTTCAGTAGGATGAACCACGTCCCAAAACACATACTTGTGAGGGCTGTCACAAACTGGCGTCACCGGATTGCAGAGTTGCCCGTATTCAATCAACCCAGTGCCACAGCAACCTCTTGCAGACTCCTCAAATCCTGTTCATTGAACCCATTTTTAATTCATGATTTTAATAATAAGCAGTTTCGATGTTTAATTACCATGTTTTTCAGGATTGGTGATAAGCTCCATTAAGGGAGTGTAAGAATCTCCGTAGGCTAAAATACTCCCTGGAAGTTTTTGCTGCAACTCGGATAACAATTTCACCAGCTTCGCATTATAAATTTGTGCATCGGAGTTCACTTTCTCTAGACATGTTCTTCTCAGTGGAGAATTTATGGTCATTACCACTGGCATGCAACCTAAGGGAAGCAATCCACTCACCGCCATTCTTCGGCAACCCAGATCATACAATTTCTGCATTTTCCCCGTCCGATCAATCCAAATCCCACATCTAAAAAATAAGAGTAAAATTATCTAACATATTATTATTACCTTGATTAGAATTTGGAGATTTTTGAGTAACAAGTCTTGGTATTGGGTGACGCTGTACTGAAGAACTCTAGGAGTACGGAGTATATAATAATTATACAGAAAATCAACAGTTCCGGCGTTAATAATCACCAAGGCTTCACGAATTATTCTTCTTGCTTCATCCTCGCCCACAATTTTCTTAAGCTTCTCGATATAAGCAGCCAAATAATCAGGTTGTTGTGACATATTAATTTGACCTGAAAACGCATTAGTTTGATCGTCCAATCCTGCTGCTGCAGAGGCAAAGCAAACACCCTTCCGCAGCTGATCTTCCGACAGATTAGGCAGTAGGAAAGGCGGCAAGGTGTCTCCGATGCCTAACCTTGAACTGATCATGTCCGGCGTCAGCTTTCCGTTGGAAAACCTTCCGGTCGGGATTTCACCGGGGAAATTTATACCGTACGGTCTGTAATCAGCTCTGAAGAGTGTAGGTAAGTAATTGTTGTTACCGGTATCCACTCCCGAATCCCCAAATGCAAAGATTGCCGAAACGTTTGACAAGGTTTCACCAGCATTGCATTTCAAATTAATGGATAGCAGTGAAAATATCAAGAATTGGTATGCTATAAATCCCATTTTTACCTGAAAAATGAAGAGGGCTTTTGATTTGTTTGTTTATTTATAGTCATTTTTTTCCACCCGAATTATTACAACAATTTTCATGGCCACTATGTTGCACGTTGTCTTGGAAGATCCTCTGTTCATGTCTGAATCTTATATAAAATATTTTAGATAAGTTGAATTTTTAATATTAATTTTAATTCTTAAAATGCATTGACAGATAATTCTTGAGGCAATTATGGCTGGAGAAGTTGAATATAAAAAGAAACATGTGTTGGGACTGGTTTGGAAGGTGAATTGCATGGATTAATTTTTTAAACGAATGTTACAGAAGTGCTTCTTCTCTTCTAATAATTTGATTTTATTGGTTATGGTATTGCTGTACAATAAATATAGTTCTTCAAAGGATGTAATTGAAATCCATAATTTTTTTTTTAACATTCCATAAGTTCATACCCTATAATTCTTGGAACCCATTAGCCCATAAAATCATATGCTCATAAACTCACAATGCCATAAGCCCATAAATCCAGGAACTCATAAGCCCATATATTCAGAAACCCATAAGTCTATAAGCCCACAATCCCATGAACCCATAAATTCATAAGCTCATAAAACCCAAGAACCCACAAGCCCAGAAAATTATAGCTTATAAACCCACAATCCAATAAGTCCATAAATTCACCATAAGCCCATAAGTCCATTTGCCCACAATCCCATGAACCGATAAATTCATAAGCTCATAAAACCCAAGAACCCTCAAGACCAGAAAATTATAGCCTATAAACCCACAATACAATAAGTCCATAAATTCAAAAGCTCATATACCCACAATTCCATGAGCCCATAAATTCATAAGCCCATAAAATCCAGGAACCCACAAGCCCAGAAAATTATATGCTCATAAACCCACAATCCAATAAGCCCATAAAACCCAGGAACCCACAAGCCCAGAAAATTATATGCTCATAAACCCACAATCCAATAAGCCCATAAACCCATAATCCCATAAGCCTATAAATCCAGGAACCATAAGCCCATAAACCAACAATTCCACTAGCCCATAAATTCATAAGTCCATAAAACCCAGAAACCCACAAGCCCAGAAAATTATATGCCTATAAACCCAAAATCCAATAAGCCCATAAATACATAGCCTATAATTTAAGGAATCCATTATCCCATAAAATCATAGGCTCACAATCATCAGCTTATAAGTCTATAAGCCCATTACCCTATAAATTCAGGAACCCATAAGCCCATAAAACCCAGGAAAACCTACACGCCCAAAAATTATACACCAATAAACCCACAATCCAATAAGCCCATAAATCAAGGAATCCCATAAATATATATATATATATATATATATATATATAATATATATATATATATATATATATATTTATTTATTTATTTATTTCCTGTTTGAATCTTTGCATAGAGTTTGAGTGACAGAATGTTTTGTTTTAGTTATTTTAACACTTACCTATAACCACACACACACACACACACACATATATATATATATATATATATATATATTATTCATCACTCGGACGACCCCTTCATGAGAATATAATCGATACATTCATCATATTCCAATGTTTAAATGTTCAGAAAAAAAAAAAAAAGTAGATTAATTCCTAAACAAATGATAATAAAACTATTACATCCATTATATTTGTAAACCGGTTTGTTTTAGTATGTAATCTGTAACGTATCGATAAGCAGTTTGAGAAGGATGAAGAGTATCCCAAAACACGTACTTTTCGGGTCTTTCACACACCGGAGTCAATGGATTACAGAGTATCCACACTTCCAATGATCCACTTATCCCACAACATCCTCTTCTAGTCTCCACAAATCCTGTCATTTCATTTCATTTTTCAACTAATTAATTAATTTACTCCCTTAATTTTAATTAACTCACTGTCAAAAACGTACCATGTTTTTGTGGATTATTTATGAGTTCCATTAATGGAGTGTATAAATCTGCGTACAAAAGTGTACTCCCACGAAGTTTTTGCTGTAAAGTAGTTATCAACTTGATTAAATTGTCATTGTAAACCTGTGCATCAGAGTTCATCCGTTCTACACACGTCCTCAGCACTGGAGAACTTAACGTAATCATCTCCGGTAAACACCCTAACGGAAGAAGTCCACCGATCATCATTTTCCGGCAACCTAGTTCATACAATCTCTATAATAAAAGACAACCAAAAAAATTAGTAATATATATTGTTAATCATTTCAATCTCATATGCAACATATTAAACTTTCTTTAAAACTCTCGACCTCTTCTTTGATCCAAGTCCATCGCTAATCCATTGCAACATAGCGATCCCCGCAAAATTGTCACAAAATAGGGATGGATTCGATCGTCACAAATTCATTGTTATTTGCTACGGATTCTTTGTGCCATCGTAATTGACGAAGATAATTCGTCGCAAATATAACGACAAATTTGATTGCCGTAAATTCATTGCTATTTGTGACGGATTCTATGTGTTGTTGCAATCAGCAACAAAGATATTGCGATAGCCAAATTCATCGTAAAAGCAGAATTACGACGAATTTGACTGTCGCAAAAATTGATTTTTTTTAGTAGTGTTAAAAGAGATAAATTGTCACAGTCTAAAACTTTAAACCTTTGCTAACACTCCCCCTCTCATATGGATCGATGGCAAATTTTATAATGGATGTTTACTATGTGGAACAGATTAAACGTACACAGAGTTCATTAACAAATACACAGATTTAAATTCTAAGATTGTGATTCCAAGGAGAGTGAGTGTACTAACTAACCTTAATTAGGATTTGCAGATTCTTGAACAAAAAATTCCGGTAGAACTCCGACGTTCCAGTGGGAGCATGAGAATAATAATTAGCCCCAAAATCAATATTTCCTGCACTGATAATCACCAAGCCATCGCCAACTATTCTTCGAGCATCAGTTTGGCCAACAATTTTAATAAGCTTTTCAATATAATCCTGAAAATATTCCGTTTGTTTTAACAAGCTTATTACACCAGCGGCAGCATTAGTTTTATTATCTAAACCTGCACCACCACTCGCAAAGCAAGCACCTTTTTTTATCTCGTCGTCGGACAGATTCGGGTTCAGAAAAGGAGGAACAGTTTCCTCTATGCCTAAAGTGGAAGCGATCATGTCGGGGATCAATTTCCCGTCTGAAAACCTTCCGGTGGGAATTCCTCCGGGGAAGTTAATTCCGTACGGTTTGTAGTTACCTTTGGCTAATGTAGGGATGTAATTGTTGTTACCCGTATCCACCGTTGAATCTCCGAACACAAAAATGGCTGGCGTGTTTGGCACGTTTCCGGCATTGCAGTAATATTTGTGTGTGATCAAAGTGATAGCCAATTGGAATAGAATGGTGGAAAAGAGATTCGCCATTGCCATTCCCATTTTTGAAAATTGTGGTTTGTAAAGTAATTGGAATCCCGAACTCAATTTATATAATTAAGTAACAGCTCATTACAAAAAAAAAATAAATAAATAAATAAAAAATTAATGATTTATTTCATCTCCATTATGTCGCATGTTGTCCTAAAACATCCTTTTTTTTCTTTTAGAAAAATAATATTATAAGTCAACTTAAAATTTAAATATAATTAGTCCCATGTTGTGTAGGTTGGATGAGTTATTATTAAATATAGGGTAAATTATCCTATTAACATTTAAACTTTTTAAAAATCTAATTTTTGCATTTGTATTTATTTTTGCTTTGAATTGACACTTGAACTATAAAATATCACATCATTTGCCTTCCGTCCAAAATTTCCGTCAGACTTCATTTTCTATCCAATTCTTAGGGACATTTTCGTCTTTTTACAAATATGAGTATTTTTGTCAGACTTCATTTTCCATCTAATTCTTAGGGGCATTTTCGTTTTTTTCACAATTATGAGTATTTTTTAATTATTAGGGTTTTATTTTTAAATGTAATTTTGTCATTTCACTTTATGTGCATTTTCGTCTTTTTACAATGGGTAAATTATATTACTAACACTTGAACTTTTCAAAAATCCAGCTTTTGCACATGTATTTATTTTTGCTTTAAACTGACACTTCAACTATAAAATATCACATCATTTGCCCTTCGGTCCAAAATCTTCTTAAATTAGAGGGATTCGATCCCTCAACCACACAAATTACAAAATTATATTAACCTACTGGAACAACTATTAACATGTTAATTTATAAGAAACTTATATTTTATATTGCATACTAGATGATGCAAAAATAAATTTAACATAATTATATTTGTGAATCCCTAAATTTGAACTACAACGGTATAAACGATAAATAAGCATTTACTATTTGGATAAATACAAAAATTTATATTAAATACAAAGATTCTGAAAAAATATTATCCAAACAACACAATTTTAACCAATTGTCTTCTAGTCATTCCCTTACTAAAACCTTAAATTTATTTATTTTTAACTTTGAATTCGTTGCAGAATAAAAATTTTGAAATTTTTTACAGTGACATTATTATATTATTAGTGTCAGCAATGACATTGTATAAAAAAACATCTCGAAATTTATGTTCTGCGACGAATTCGAAACAAAAAAGTTAAAGAAGAACTTCAGTGCATAGAAATGTGACAATAACAAAAACTTGTGGTTTGAATTGTGTCATTTGATAATATTTTTTTGAGAATGTTTATATTTAATATAATTTATATTTAAAATATAGAATATAATCGTAATATAAAATGCATATTTATTATTTTTGTAATTATAATATAAAATATAAGTTTCAAATAAATTTATATATTTATAGTTATCCCATTGCCTAAATATAATTTATTTATGCGTGTGGTTGTAGGTTAAATCATTGATATTATAAAAAAATATTTTTCAGATTTTTAATAATAAAGTGAAATGACAAAATTATCCTTAAAAATAAAACCATAATAATTAAAAAATGCTTATAATTGTAAAAAGATGAAAATGCACATAAAGTGAAATGACAAAATTACACTTAAAAATAAAACTCTAATAATTAAAAAATACTCATAATTGTAAAAAGACAAAATTATCCTTGAAAATAAAATCATAATAATACTCATAATTGTAAAAAGACAAAATTATCCTTGAAAATAAAATCATAATAATTAAAAAATGCTTATAATTGTAAAAAGACGAAAATGCACATAAAGTGAAATGACAAAATTACACTTAAAAATAAAACTCTAATAATTAAAAAATACTCATAATTGTAAAAGGACCAAATTATCCTTGAAAATAAAATCCTAATAATTAAAAAATGCTCATAATTGTAAAAAAACGAAAATGCACATAAAGTGAAATGACAAAATTACACTTAAAAATAAAACTTAAAAAATACTCAAACTTATAAAAAGACGAAAATGCCCCTAAGAATTGGATGAAATATGAAGTCTGACGGATATTTTGAAAGGACAAAGGAGGTGATATTTTATAGTAAGTGTCAGTTTAAAGCAAAAATAAATACAGATGCAAAAGCTGGATTTAAAAAGTTAAGTGTTAGTAGGATAATTTACCCTTTTACAATTACGAGCATTATTAGAGTTTTATTTTCAAGAATAATTTTGTCATTTCACTTTATTATTAAAAATCTGAAAAATTACGAGCATTATTAGAGTTTTATTTTCAAGAATAATTTTGTCATTTCACTTTATTATTAAAAATCTGAAAAATATTTTTTTTGTAAACTCAAGGATTTGATCCTACAACCACACGCCTAAATAAACTATATTTAGTCACTAAGACAACTATAAATATATAATATTATTTGATACTTATATTTTATATTATAATTACGAAAATAATAAATACGCATTTTATATTGCGATTATATTTTATATTTTAAATATAAATTATATTAAATATAAACATTCTCAAAAAAATATTATCAAATGACACAATTCAAACCACAAGTTTTTGTTATTGTTACATTTCTCAAAGCTTGCACTGAAGTTCTTCTTTAACTTTTTTGTTTCCAATTCGTCGCAGAACATGAATTTCGAGATATTTTTTTATACAATGTCATTGCTGATACTAATAATGTAATAATGTCATTGTAAAAAAACCTCAAAATTTATATTCTGCAACGAATTCAAAGTTAAAAATAAATAAATTTAAGGTTTGAGGAAGGGAATGACTACGAAGACAATTGGTTTAAATTGTGTTGTTTGGATAATATTTTTTCAAAATCTTTATATTTAATATAATTTTCAAATAATATAAATTTTTGTATTTATCGAAATAGTAAATGCTTATTTATTGGTTATACAGTTGTGGTTCAAATCTAGAAATTCACAAATATAATTATGTTAAATTTATTTTGGCATCATCTAGTATGAAATATAAAATATAAGTTTCATACAAATTAACATGTTCATAGTTGCTCCAGTGGATATTAATATAATTTTGTCATTTGTGTGGTTGAGGGATCGAGGGATCGAATCCTCCAATTTAAGAAATTTTATGAAAAGACAAAATTATTCGTAAACATAAAACCTTAATAATTTTAAAAGACGGAAATGCCCCTAAAAATTGAATGGAAAATGAAGTCTAACGGAAATTTAAAAGGCAAAAATGAGATGATATTTTATATTCAGTTCAAAACAAAAATAAATATAGGTGAAAAAACTGAATTTTTGAAAAATTCAAGTTTTAATAAGATAATTTATCCTAAAATATATTTTGAAATAGATTAAATTAAATTAATAAGTTTAAAAATTAGTACAAAAGATAGAGAAATTATGAATTTGAAACATAAAAAAAAACACATGGTAAGTAAACCATGAAAGGAATTAAGGTTAATTTTATTAGGTATATATATATATATATATATAGAAAGAAATAATTTTTAAGAAGGAGAGCCCTCCTTTGATAAAATGGGGAGCAGTATTTTCACCATTTGGTCAGAAAAGAAATGGTAAGTTGCTTCACTGGGATGAATACTATCAAAGAATAAGTACTGTGAAGGGTTTGTGCAGACTGGGGTTATTTCATTACAGAAAGGTCCTGCTTCCAGTAACCCTGTTCCGCAGCACCCTTTTCTTGCTTCAACAAATCCTGCAATTTTTAATTAATTTTTTCAAGAAATTCTTTAAGTATATATATATATATATACAGAGAAAATAAGGTAAGGTAATTAGTTACCATATTTAGATGGGTTGTTGATCATGTCAAGGAAATAAGTGTAAGTGTCTGCGTAGACAATTTTGCTGCCGGGAAGTTTGTCGGACGTTTCTTCCAGCAAATCAATTAACTTTTCGTTGTAGGATTCTGCATCTGAATTCTCTTTTTCTATGCATCTTCTCGTAAGGGAGGGTTTCAGACTTAACTGGATTGGAAGACACCCCATCGGCGGTAGCCCTGAAACTATCATTTTCCGACATCCCAGCTCGTACAATTCCTGTTAGCCCCATTTTCACATGTTTTCATTTTCATTATGAATTTAATTTCAAATAAATTTATATTTAACATGAAATATTTATAAATTTAGAGTATAAAATATTATATAAAAATATATATTTTATGATTACTTTTTATTTATTTAGTACATAGATTCTCAAATCTTTAAAATTTTTGAAAATATTTAGGATTTTAAAAGTTGAAAAGTAAATTCACAAATTAATGAGATGGAGATGGAGGATAATGCAGAATATAAAGGCTTGAATATAAACCGTAACTAACTAACTACCCGACAATATCTAGAAATATATATAGTGCTAACCTGGATGAAGTTTCGAATTTTATTTTGCAAGAAATCTTGATATTCACTGATGCTGAATTGAAGCTTTCTAGTGGGAATATCATAGTAATTGAAAATGAAATCATTAGGTCCGGCACTAATAATAACCAAAGCCCCTTCAATTATTTTCTGAGCTTTCTTCTCACCGACGATCCGTACCATCCTCTCTATATACTGTTTCAGAAGTCCCGTTTGTTTAGACATCGGAATCACGCCGGAAACAGCCGTGGTCAGCTCATCGTACCCTGAGCCGGCCGATGCAAAGCTAACACCGGTTACCAATTCCTGGTCTGATAAACAGGGTTTCAAAAATGGAGGCACGGTTTCTTTTAAGCCTATCATTGAAGCCACCATATCCGGTACTAATTTTCCGTTGGAAAATCTCCCGTTCGGAACGTGTCCTGGGAAATCAATCCCGTAGGGACGATGGTTTCCTTTAAATGCAGTTTTTATGTAGTTGTTATTTCCCGTGTCGACTGTTGAATCACCAAAAATTAGAATGGCTGGAAATTTGTTGGGCTCTAATAATGGTGTTTTGCCGTGGCATATTGTGGTGCTATAGAATTGGACTAGAAATAATAGAAAAAGGGTTACCGGAAGTGCCATTTGGTAATAATTCTTATAAGAAATCAAAACCCTTGTTTTCTTTCATATATATATATATATATGATGCTTAGAATTCTGTTAATTAATGGATAAGTAACATAATTTTGATTAACTGAATCTTGGATGGTTACATTAATTCATTTGGATAAGTGAATAAATTTTTAATGATAAATATCCAATTCTTAAATTTATCGAGGCGTCTTGAGTTAATTAATATCTAATTAGTAGTTACATTTTTTTTTTTTTTGTGTCTATCTCGTTTTCTTACACATGTGTATATATATATATATATATATATATATATATATATATATATATATATATATTGAAGTAATATTGAATGTGAAGTGTGGATGAGGAAAATTTAAGCAAAAGTGAAAGCTTCAATATTTGAATGCTTCTTTGGCTTTAAATCGCTTTTCATCATTGTCTTTATTGTGTTATGCTTCAGAGCTCAGAGGTTTGGTTCAGAGAAATCTTGGGAATTTGGAAAACTATATATATATATATATATATATATATATATATATATAAACTTAAGTGGCGGGTGTAGCATAAATTATAGTGCCAAAAAAAATAAAATAAAAATAAAGGCCATATATTTACCCCCAAAAAAAGAAAAAAAGAAAATAGAAATAAGGCCATCCACACCCAACTTGGAAAGCACCATTTTATATCCTTCCCTTGTTTTGTAAGGTCTATGGGATAAGTTGTTGGGATTATTGGGCTCCCTGTTCTTAATGTGAAGGCCGGAGAATTTTTTTTAAACAAAAAAAATAAAAAGAGAAGAAAATAGAGAGAGTGAGAGGAAGAGGGTTTTCTCCAAATCGCAAGTTTGGTTTTTCGGTCAGGTCTGATTTTTCGGTCGATCGGAGGTGCAAATCTTGTCTGATCGAGCTGAAATTTTAGAAAGAGTCTAAGGACTCGTGAAGCTTCAATCTGAACGGTGGAGATCTAATTCCAACGGTTCAATCTCGATTTATGAGCTTCAGATCAGCTATAGGTTTTTTGGTGATTTATTGCAATTTTGTTCCTCTATTTTGATTCTAGTGCTTTCGTAGTATTGTTAAAGCCTAGATATCATTGTAGTGCTGCTGTATTGTGCATGTGTACTCTCTTGTGGTGATAGTGGAGTTGGTGAGACTAAAGGGTCTCGTGGTTTTTTACTC
>JAPHNG010000053.1:0-25000 GCA_027405835.1 Asclepias syriaca
CTTAAAATTAAGACAACAATGATTCAAGAAACATGTCTTCCCTGGGCTCTTCTTTGGTCTTAGAGAACGCATTGTCTTGAGTAATACTACTATTCATGTAAGAACTAAGTGAAGAGTTCCCATATCCGTAACCTCCAACTGGACTCTGTAACATCATCTCCAATGTAAAAGGAGTGTCGGCATTGGGATTTGGATTTGGATTATTGGATGGTCTTATGCCCCGTACTGGAATTGGATAGTTATTATTGGATTGATGATGGGGAAGAAGTGCAGAAGGCCTGACTGCTGCAACTGGAGCATTGTTGTTGCTTGGCATTGATCTGCTCATAGCATGGCTGCCGCTACCGCGAGCTGCTGGCACGTCGTGGTTATGCTTCCCTTCGTACGTTGTTATCACTGCTCTAAGATCATGGGATGCTCTTTCTACATGTTTTCTAACCGGACAACCTGGATTTGTACATTTGTAGTAACTCCTGTGTTTTGAATAGAACATATTAATGATATGATTTTTCAAGATTGTGTCAAAAAGGCAGACCAAATGGACCAAGTTTACCTTTTTTAGCTACACTACTTAACAGTAACTGAATTGTCTTAATTGCTTTGCTTTGCTTTACTAATAATACTAAAAGAAAATTATGTAAAGTAAAGGTACAATCTTTTTCCATTTTTTTACCTTGGATTTGGATTTCCCTTCACAACCTTTTGACCATACTTTCTCCAACGATAACCATCGTCAAGAATATCAATGTCACTGGTAGTTTGAACCACAACTCTGGGTTCTCTTACTGTTCTACTCCCCGGAGCTGAAACGCCTTCATTTTCGTACTCCTTCCTCCTAAAAAAAAGAACCCATTAATCAAGAATTAGCATGAATCTTTAAGGAATAAAAAAGAACCCATTAATTAAGAATTAGCATGAATCTTTAAGGAAAAAAAAAAGAAAAAAAGAAAAATTTGTTCTTTGAATTAAAAGTTTAATTTACCATCTCTTTGTATCGGGTTCATCTTCTTCAAAATCTTCTCTTGATCTAGTATTTTGAGAGCTCTGTTCAAGATCATCATCCCCAATGGAAATCGATGAGTTTTCCGGCGTGGCTACCGAATCGATTTGTCCTGTTCCTGTGGATCCATACGATTGATGATCTCCCGTATCGTTATTGTGGGAATTGTAAGCTTGAATTACGACAGAGGAAGCCGACGATGAAGACGATGATCTTCGGGAAGATTGAGGTTTAGGGTGGTTATGATTACCCTTGTAAACAATCTCGGTAATTTGTCCATCTACGGATCTCTCGACCTTTTTCTTGGTGGGACAATTCGGGTAAGTACACTTGTAGTAACTTCGTGGATTTTCGCTACCTTTTACTTGTTTCTGTCCGTACTTTCGCCAGTTATACCCATCCTCACATCTTCTTCGCTCGCTCATCGTCGCCTGAGAAGATGACTGGTTGTAATGATTATTCTCTGATTGAAACCCATTGTTGCTTTGGAGACTGGCAATTTCAGGTGAAAAGCTCTGTACAGAATTGAAATCAGATGATTTCACAGCAGCAGCCTTTTCCGAAAAAATACCTTCTTGTTTTGTCAGTTGTTCATAATTCCAAGATTGCTGTTGTATTTGTCCCTGAAACAAAATTACAATACCCATTTTCATATTAGTCTTAAAAAAATTCATTCAAATCAATTAATTACAGACGAAATTGAAATCAAGAACATACTGCGTATGAGGAGGCGCGGAGAGGTTGAGGTTGGAAAGAAAAGTCAGAGTAGTGGCTCTTCACTTCTCTCTTGACATCCGGCTGACTGAAACCAGAACTGTTCTTCCAGTCGTAGGCTTGAACAGAAAAAGATCCAGTAGTTGGAGATGGCAGTATCTGCAAAACCCCAAAAGAAAACATCATTAAAAAGATCAAAGCTAGAGAAACCTTTTTATTTAGCTCCAACTTCCGCATTCAAGATAAAATCCCAAAATAGAAAAAAAAGTAGAATTCTTGGAGAAAAGAATCATAATTGATAAAGAT
Organism: Asclepias syriaca; assembly: GCA_027405835.1. Classification (NCBI taxonomy): domain Eukaryota; kingdom Viridiplantae; phylum Streptophyta; class Magnoliopsida; order Gentianales; family Apocynaceae; genus Asclepias; species Asclepias syriaca. The sequence goes on from JAPHNG010000053.1 coordinate 2,021, forward strand.
ATACTTACAGAAGAGGCAGAAAGAAGAACAGGGGAGTCCAAAAGCTCAGTAGGGCTCAACCCAGGTGGAATAGCGAAGTAAGAAGAAGGAGAAATGGCAGGTGGAGAAATGGGCAGAGATGGCGGAGGAAGTGACTTAAACTTGGGTACACCAGAACCCGTCCTTTCAGCTATCCGATCACCAAGACCTTTATTTCCAGTAGAAGCAGAAATACTAAGTGGGTAATCATCAGATACAAGAAGGTCCGTGAAAGAAGTAGACATAAAAGAAAAATTCCCTGTCGTCGTCTCTAAACTACCCGAAGAAGCAGCCATTAAAACAAGAAAAGAACAATCCAACCAACAACCAGAGAAGAATCTAACACAAGATTTCTGATGTGTGGAATCCCGTGGATGATGATCAGTTTTGCTTAAATCTATAAGAGGAAAGATTTTTACACGAAGTTGATGATGAGTAAGAGAAGAGAGGAGTGGTTGGGAAGAAATGGGAAATGGGAAATGGGAAATGCGGAAATGGGGAAAATGTTTTCTTGGGGAAAAATTGGTGGGCAATTGGGGAATTTCCACGAAGGTGAAGGAAGGAGATGTTTGACCGTGGAAAAAACAAAAGAAAAGAGGGATAAAATGGGAAATATCATTATAATTCGAGTCAAAACTCGTGGGTTTGACCGAGATGGTAAATAAGGTGGCGGCTGAGATTTTATTATTTTTATTACAATAAAACTGTAGCATTTTTTATAAACGCGCTTTGTCGCTGTCACTTGTTTTGGATACTCAAAATATCTCAAAATATCTCTACGTGTCTTCATATTGCAATTTCTAAGTATAACCAAAACATTTCACACATATTTAAACTATAAAAATTGGTCACCTTTTTTTTTTTTTAAGTGAATGATTATTATTTTGAAAAATAAATGTTTGGATAATTTTTTCAGTAACTAAAAAAAGGAAAATTTTATACATTTTTACTATCACACGGACTCGTGTGTTTTTGTGTCAATTTTTTGGTACATTTTAAATTGTAGCATAAATAAATATTTTTCTAAAAGTGAAAATATTATATAAAAATAAAATAGTACAAATAATTAAAATTATTTATAGTAATAGAATAAAATATTAATTTAATATATATAGAGATAAAATACTCAACCTAAAATACTTAGGTGAGTGAAAGTTACTAAACTAAAAATTAAACAGAAAAGAAATACAACAATAAAAAAACATAGAGAAAAACTTATCTAAACTTATCTAAACCTTCAATTTTTTATTGTCAAACACGAAATTCAGTTGCATTAAGAGTTTGAATTCACATTCTTCCTTCAACAACAATCTAATTCATCCTAGGTGTATCAAAGATTTCATAAGATATATGAAAATAAGATAAAAAACGAATAAATGGTCCAGATCTAAATGATCGGGTTTAACAAATTTTTCTTTTAGAAGAAGAAAAACAAATTGATATGGAGATATCAGTAAAGAAAAATGTATTTAAAAAGTGAAATGAAGTGAAAAAACTTAAAGAAGATGAAGGAGATTAAAAATAACAAAAAAAAAATTCAAAAAACATCACAAAAAACAAAAAAGGAAGGATATCTCCGGCTAAGAAAGAATCTAGCCGGAGCTAAAAGTTCTCTCTTAGCAGTAAAGAGAGGAGACAATGGAGGGAGGCAACTGCTTTTGGAAGAGAAATTAGAATTTTTAGTGAGAGAAGCAATAACCCTGTTTTAAAGACGTTTATACATGTAGCATAAATAGATGTTAGTGGACATAATTCATCACTCATTAATTAACATCTACTCATAAATAGTTTAGGAATGATGATTATTATCCTAGTAAAAAATATGTCCAACACTAAACCCTAATCTTTCTCCAAGAGCGGTCGCCCTCCTCGTCTCCTCTCCTTCCGGTCAAGAGAGAGCTTTTAGCTCCGCTAGATTCTCTCTTGGCCAGAGATACCTTTCTTTTACTGTTTTTGTATTTTTCTTTTCTTTATCGTTTTTGTGTTTTCCTTCTTAATATTTGTGGGATTTTTTTTGATTTTTTTTTGTTGTTGTTGTTTTTCTCCTTCTTCTTTAATGTTTTTGCTTCTTTTCACTTCTCAAATACATTTTTCTTTACTAATATGTCAATATATCAATTTGTTTTTCTTCTTCTAGAAGAAAAATTTATTAAATCCGAATGTTTAGATCTAAACTCTTTGTTCGTTTTTCATCTTCTTTTCAAGCTTCTTATGTGGATTAGGTTGCTGTTGAAGGAAGAAAGTGATTATGAACTTTCAATGCAATTGAATTTTGTGTTTGGCAGTCGAAATATTGAACATCTAAATAGGATTTTTTTTGTATGTTTTTTTTTTTTTTATTTCCTTTCTGTTTAGTTGTTAGTTTAATAACTTTCTACTCATATTAGGTTGAGATTTTTATCTTCACCTATTTTTAGGTCGGTGTTTTGTTCTGTTACCTTAAATAATTTTAATCATTCAATGTAATATTTTCTTTTATATAATATTTTCACTTAAAAAAAAACTTATATATTCATTTTTTCCTTGCTTTGTCATTTGTGAAGGAATTCTAGAAACAATTTCTTTAGCCGCCTAAAAAGATAGAGATATTCGATTCGGGGGTCAGCTAAGGACCCAGCAATAATTATGGAAGCTTGTGCTTGTGTTGGAAAAGCACAAGCTTGTACTTATATACACTATATATTTTGGTTCCTTGTACAAAAATGGCCGGGAAGATGGCAACATCTGGTCCTATTCACAAATCTGCAGCTTTAATCCATATTTGATATATATATTATATATATATATATATATATTTTTTTTTTTATTTTTTATTTATTTATTTTTTTTTTTATTTTACAGAAAATTTGAAAATAACAATTCGAGAAACATAGTTACTGATTTTTGTCCAAACTTATCCAAAAATTGTGTCTAATAGAATAAAGGCAAATCTTGCTGGAAACTAACCAAACAATATGGAGGAAGTGGAATGGTCAAGAACCTTATAAAAGAAAAATAAAATAAAAATCAAGAATTGTTATTGCATGAAATGCTGACCAATCACTATCTACAAAGTAGGATGAGAGCAAATTGAAATGAACATTTCAAGATATTCTTTTTTTTTTTCAGTCATGGAGGAGTCAAAAGGCGGGTTCTTTATGAGATTAGAAAGAAAATGTTCCAAGAAAAAATGTAGTTTTTTTGGGGGGAGGGAAGATACATGAATATGGATATCAGAAATCAGATGGTAGAGACATTTTCAGACATATCCCAGTATTAGTTTATTATTGATCATGCCCAGTTAGTCTACTTTTGATTCAAGTCAATCTCTCTTTTTTCTTTTTGGAAAAATAATGTATTGACAAGTTCAATTTCGACCAGAAATTTTATGTTGCTAATGAAAGCCTGACGACATACCTGAATTTCCATAACACCAAGAACAATTGCCATTTTTTTTTTGGCTGACTTTTGACCTGCGAATGAGCTCTCCAGACCGCAGCTTTCGGGGAAAGGGAAAATATATATAAATATATATTTCTTATCCGATTACATATTAGCTTGGAGACCACGATTATATATATATTTCTTCTTTTTCTTTTCATTTTCCATTTTCTTATCCTTGCAAATAGTTCAAGTGCAGATAAAATTGCAAATTGTTAGGGAGAAAGTGCATGTCCAAGCAAAGAATAAATTCAGTTTCAATAAATGAACATTTTTGTTTAAAAAAACCTAGAAAAAACAAAAACAATAAATTCTAAAAAGATTTTTGTTAGATACTTACTTCAGAAGTATTGTGTTGTCCTTGCCAAAGATCAGTTACGTAAGTCAATATTTGCTGATAAAATTTTCTATACTACCAATATTTTTACTTTCAAAATATTTATTTTTTAGTTTTTAAAATGAAAAAGTCCAACAACGTGAAAAGATGGACATCAACATGTTAATGAATTCTCAAGAGTCGAAAAGATGGGGTATTCCACAAAAACAACATAGTTGAATCCCAACTAAGAAAATCCTCCTTACACAGTAGTAGGTAGCAATACAAGATGCAGACTTGGCAAGGACAACTCACTACTTTTTGGCATATGTGATTGACATGGGATTTTGAGGGGTAATTTTGAAGCCTTGAAGAGCCTGCATGGCAATTGATGACTGATTATCATCTTCAAATTCTACAAAGGCTATACCTGGTTTTGCTTCAATCATGCGAACTTCTCTAAACCCTGGGTACTGCTTAAACAGCACTTCAAGCATCATACTTGTAGTCTCGTATGGTAGATTCTGGATGAATAGTATATTGTTGGGCGGCTCTACAACTTCTTGAGCACCAGGCTGCTTTCCAGGTCGAGATGGAACCTGAACATTTTTTCTCAAATGATCAATGATGTCAACCAATAAATACCATCTATGTGCCTCTATATTGTAACTCAACTGACATGCTAATTTGCATCACTTGCAAAAAAGAAAAAAAAGTCCTATATATACATGTTAATCTACCTCTGAAAGCACCAGTGTTTGAATTTTGAGACTCCAGAGACATTATATCACTGTTTAGGAGCCCATATGATCCGATCACATACAAGATTTCAATTTAAAGATTAAACATCATACAAAATTAAAAATTTGAGTCCAGCTTGTTTGAATTCAATTTTGTTAGACAAATTTATGAGGATTTCATTCTCTTGATAATGTATCTTTAAAATCCATATGTGAATGAACAAGTTATTTATTAATTTTTAACCTAAAAGTTACAATGACCCAGCACTAAATGACCAAGCTCATGTGGTGCATTTCATTTTCTCCTTTTTCCTTCAATAACCTAAACTCCTCCTTATAGGAATTTCCCAGTAAGTTTCAATATCAATATAAAATTTAAACAATTTGACGTCATCATGTGCAAGATTCAAGAACTTGGTCAACAATTAAACCAGAGAAGTCAATTTCCAGATTAAATATAAAAAATAACTTGTGTATAAAACTAAAACCAATAATGTTTGGGAACCAAACAAACTGCCACATCTTGAAGAGTTATTCTAGGAATAGTGAGGTTAGCTGTCCTTGAAAAAGTGAAAGCTGACATATTTAATTTGATTCAGAAGCAAATAATGCATGCATGAACTCTATATGAAGAAAATTTTGTGAAACAACTTACAGCTGGAGCACCATTGCTGTCAGCTCTTGGCCCATTAGGTGTAGCAGCTTGCTGAGCATCTTCAGCTTGTTTCTTTTTCTCAGCTGGAGGCAGATATGAATTTGAGAAGGAAAAGGGAAAAAATGCTAATCAGTATGCCTCATAGAAAGTTGAACACTGATAACTAACCACAAGCTCAGTTAGAGTTTGCATTAACTATGAATATATGTAGTTTTGGATACATTTAACATCATCAGGTTAATCATTTCGTACACGAAATTTCAATTACATTTCCATTGTGTCTTAATATACAAGTGTAGTTATAATATCTGTTAAAAAAACCATGTAGATCGATTTCAGACTCTTAACAGCAGGAAATATATTACTTTTATAATACAATATGATTGACAAAAATGTCAAAGAATCACATTAGACAGAAAAACAGAAGAAACTGCAACTGCAGGATTATTTCACCTTTCTCCTCTTGTTTCTTTTTCTTGTCATAGGTTCCCTCGGCTTTTGCAATACAATCTGACTTTGATTTTGCATATTGTATCCGCTAAATAGCAACCAAAAGAAACAAAGTGGAATGGTTAAGCATGCTCATAACACACAATAAAACTATTTCAACTCCGATTATACACTAGTAATATAAAGAACAATTAATGAAGAAGAAAAACAAACTTCGGAGTCTTTCATCAATGAGAGAGCACCTTGAAATTGACTACTTCAAGGTACTTCATGTAACAAAATTCTCCATCACCTGCCACTAATGGATGCCTCGAGCAGATGAGGAAGAACATGAAACAGTAACGTTCATTGCAAAGAGGGTCATGAGGAAAATTCCATAATAAACTTAGAAAACACCCTTGAAGTGTATATACTTATTTTATTTAGAGAAAAAAAGCCTCACTTCCTTTCTGCACATCCACCTTTCTGGAAGAAGAGGAGAAACAAAACAAAACCAAAACTGAATGTCGTAGGTTCATCACAACTTGCACCTAAATACATTTGACTCCTAGACATTACGTGAAATTGGTTACCAAATCAAAACTTGACTGGGTCAGCTCATGAATATAGGTTTTGCAATTGCAGACTATTTATTCATAAAAAAATAAATATACATGGTTTGTATTTTTTTAAATAAATGCAAATACATGCTCTGTAACTCTATGTCACAAACAGTACATACACAAATACATTTATCACTCACTAAAAAACGACAAGAAAAGCATAACATAGTAATTTTCCATTCACAGAAAGGACCCAGTCAAGGTCTGTTGCTATGTAAATGGACTTACCATGGGTTTATCATAAAATGGAAAGTTTTGCATCTGTCGAACTGCATTGCTGGCAGAAGTGACTTCACTAAACACAACCCATGCCTGTCCTCGGAGCTTGGGAGTTTTCAATGCAACAATATCCACAATTCTCCCATACTGTGAAAACAGTGCATAGATAGATCTCTTCAACTCTGTCCACAGAAATCCGACATTTAACTTAAAAATCATTAGGGTTTAAAATGTCCCACACATTGCACAAGAATGGACATAACAAAATCCAAAGATAAACTGTATAACTAAAAGGTTCCAAAGAAACTAATTTAAAAAACAAAAGCACCCATGGATACATCAACTTCCAGTAAGATAATTAGATGAACAGACATACAGGAGCCTTATTTCAAAGAAGAAATTCCAGGACTTGATTTCATAAAAAGATCTCAAGAATGACACATCAGCCCAGCCCTCTCTCCCCTTTCAGCCTCTCATTAAGCAGCACCATCACAGGCCTGAGGATGTATGCCAAGAGGGAAAAGGATTGCACAGGCTCTAGTATTGGGTTAAGTTCTCCAAATCCTATTAAGAAGCAAAGAATATAAACAAAATTACTAGACAAATCTAAGATGCTTACATACGACAAGAATGACCTGTTTAAATTAGTCCACTTTATATCTACTTGCTCAATTAAGTAGAATAGAATGACTCAATCTTATATTCTATTATACCCTCTAAAAAGAAAATAATAGTATCCCACTATACTTCAAGACAAAGAAGGTTGCTATCTTTTTACATATTATAAAATAGAAGACAGTCCAGGGTTGTGAGAAAATTTATTCTTATTCAATAAAAGCTATTTAATGGTGAAAATGAATCATAAGATAAACCTGATTCAACCATAGGTGTAAAGCTTCAAATTCTATTAACTAAATTTACTTTCACGAAGTAAAAATAAAACCCAAAATTAGCAGCCTGAACTTAAAACACTGATAGAAGAGGACATATAACCAACAAAAAGAAAAAAAGACAGAGTCACCTGTCAAGCAGGAAGTCTAAGTAGTCAATTTCAGTGTTAATTTTTTCAATCAATTATGGAGCCAGCTAGCAGTAAATTTAACCAAATAGAACAAGTCCAAAAATCATTAAACATCCAAAAACCCTAATAAGGAATAGGGAAACTCGAAACCCTAATAAGGAATAGGGAAACTCGAAACCCTAATAAGGAAGAGACATTTGCAGGACATTTTTCTGCTAAACATTAATACACAAAGTAATAAAATTTTTCATAAAGGAAAATCAACTATAAATTCAAAAGCTGAAAAAATTATTACCTTCTTTCTTAATCTTCTCGTTGAGATTCTTAACATAGATTGTTTGATTTGGTGGAATGTCGCCAGTCAGCATCTTCGGTCTGCACTTCCACTCTGTGACGCCGTTTTGGGAGCCCTAACTAGAGGAAGAAGACACTCGATATCTACCCGGTTTAGGCGGTTCATCTTTCGAATAGAAACTAACAAGCTATGGGCCTTTAAAACTAAATAATTGGGCCTAAAAGCCCATTTAACAAATAAAAGGACTTTGACTTCATTTTAGTGGGCCGTGAAGAGCCCAATAACGTATTAAGACTAATTTACCCCCACAAATTTTGGAATTCCAAAATTCTCCCAGTCTTCCTTCTCTTCCCTAACCTGGTAAAACCCAATCACTTTCCCAACACTGCAAAACCCTGGTAGAAATGCAACGCTCACTTCTCCGGTCATCGGCGGCGGCAGCGGCAGCTGCCACTTCCATTTTCAAGAACCAATGCCACCTCTCAAAAAATGTATTCCCAGCAGCCTACGTAGCTCATCAGTTCACAGCTTCCAGAAGCTTTGCTACTAAGAAGAAGGATTCAGGATCTAATCCCCAAAAACTGAAGCATAAGGGTAAGAAAGATGCTTCTGATGAAAAATCGAAGTCCAAAATTGAGGAAGTACCAATCACCCCTACTGAAGAATTAGTTGCTGAAGTCGAAGAGTATCATCGCCGGCGTTTGGCTGAGGACTACAACAATAAGTCCCTTGATGTTGGCCCTAATGGCCGGCCCCTCTTCACAACCACTTCTTCTCTTTCGCAACTCACCCGTAAAGATACTTGCCATTACATGGAATTCAGGTGAATAATGATCTTTTACATAGATAATATGGTATATTTTGTTTATACATTGGCATAGTAATTAAATGTGATTGGCATTATTGGTGATCCTGTAGTAAGGAGGAGCTTGAAAGCGTCTTGCCTGAGGGTTTCCCTCCGGGGATGGTAAAGGAATTTGAGGAGTCCATGCGTCACGCGTTGCTTATTCGGCAAAGTTTTTTGGATCTCAGAGATAATTACAGGAGGATTATTGATCCTATGATGTACCCCAGTGCCAAAAGTATGGTACTTTGATGTCTATCCTTTGTTTTTGCCCTTTAAAATGGTAATTATGTCTACTATATAGATGGAAATATTTATCTTTCTTACATGTTTTTAAATGGTAATTATGCCACTTAAAGGTTTTATATTTCTTATGAAGTGACGTTTGCTGTGCTCCATAGTTTGAAACTAGGGATATATGAAAATAAGGGCGGCTGAGTCTTTAGAAAAAATCTGGATTGCGTGGTTTCCAATGTCGAAAAGGAATAACAAATAATCCAAAAATGAGTTTAACTTTTCTGAGAAGAGCGCCATATTGTATGGCACAATCCAAGTTTTATCCATTTCAAGAGCTAATATGCATGCTTACTTCTCTGAAATAAGATTACAAGGATCCCTGTAGCTTATCTGCATATCTGATTCTTGTGAACAATGTCTTCTGTGAGCTTGACTTGTTAAAGAAGTGGCTTATGATTATCTTCTGATATGCAGGTCCAAAAGCACAAAAGACGGTTTTATTGGATGGCCCTAGAAGTTGTGGGAAAAGCATTGCCCTAGCAATGCTTGTCCACTGGGCGCGTACAGAAGGGTGGTTGGTTCTTTATGTACCAAAAGGTCGTGAATGGACTCATGGAGGATTATTTTATAAAAATCCTAATACAGGTTTGTGGGACACACCTATGCAGGCTGCAAAAGTTTTACAGGTGAGGAAAGTCCTTATTCCCTTTGCATTCAGAGGTTTTTCCTTCTATAATTTTACAGCATTTTACCCCTCTAACTGATTGCCCTTAATATTGTTTTGCATTTGAGTCAACCACGATGAATGTGCAGATCCCTCTTCCTAGAGGGATAAAAGAAAATGGAGAGCATTGTTAGCGGTTTATTTCTGCCCTTGGTTTTCTGATGACATCTTTAATCTTGTACTATGCATCTGACTGTAGAAAACTAAAAGGTTGACTGGTTTCATGCGATTGGATTTTGAATACCTAAAGTTTACTTATTGAATTGCCTTATTTATTGAATTCTTTTTGTATTGGGGAAAGGGGGAAAGAAATATGATTTTAAAACTGAAAAGAGAAAATGACAAAAAAAGCTTGTTTATAAGATGTGTTAAACATTGGTTTTTATTTTGTTTATTTTTTTAGTACTATAGTAAATTCAATGAATTAGAGAGGCTCCTCCTCTCACGTCAGTGATAATGTAATGCTGCTTTCCTTTTAAATTACAAGAAAGAAGCTTTAATGGGATTCATCATTTATCCAATTTATTTGTGTACCCTGGAAGCACATAGAATAGTCCTGCTGATTTTATTTTTTATTTTTCCTGCCTCTTCAGGATTTCTTGAAATATAATGAAAAGTATTTGCAAGAATTACCATGCAAAATAATCCAGCCTATTCCTTTGGGCGAGGGTGCTGGTGTTGGATGGATGAAAGGTGCTGATTCAGCCCCAGTTTCTGAAGGTGCAACACTCTATGATTTAGTACAAATTGGTATCACACAGACACATGCTTCTGTTGGCACCCTAGTTCGTTTGAGGGAAGAGTTATTACTTGTTGACAAATATCCTGTCCTTTTAGCAGTAGATGAAGTGAGACTTTTCTCCCTCCTAGATTTTGAATTTGATTTTTCCTTATTTTGTTGAAAATGCTATGTTTCCATTTTAAAAGTTTAGTATCTAGACAAAGCTGATCCACATTGCTGTTCATTGGCAGTACAACAGCTGGTTCACATTTAGTGAATATGGAGAGCCAGTCACTGTACGTTCTTGTCGTCCAATTCATGCTAAAGAGCTGACAACTGTAAGTTTTAGATCCTTCTAAAAAGTGTATGTTTATTATATCGAGGTTCTCAATAAACAATCTTTCCTTTTGGGAGAATTTTATCTACCATTTATTAGGAACTTTCTGGTAAGAATTTGGGAGTATTTTAATGTGCTCTCTACCTTTGTGAATTCGAGTGGTATGTATGGTAGTGTTATTGAATTTCTGTGAAACAACACGTGCTTTTGTTCTGTGTTAATTTTTTCTTTCCTTTCACTCTTTTTTGTTACTTTTTCTTTGGTTATATGGTGCCATTATTTCGGTAGATTGAATTTCAAATACTTTAACATCATACTGAGGTATATTCTTATGTGGAAATTGTAGGTGAAAGCATTTAGGTCCATGATGCACAAGGACCTAATGATGGTGGGTGCTTTTTCTCATTCAAATGCAGTAGGAAAGCTTAGAAATGACGTGCCTGATGTTCCTCCGGATGTTCGCATCAAGTTTCCCCGGTATAATCTGGATGAAGCTGCCACTGTGTGTCATTATTATGTCAGGTTGCTACTCTACTCTTGCTTGCTGGGTTACTCTACTCTCCTTTCCTTTTCCTCCAATTCCTAACACATGCCTAAAGCTTATTTCTGTCAGCTTAAATTTTGAAAAGAACTGTTTCTCTGAAGGTAATCTGATTTATTGTGGAGGAAATGCATGGCGGTAGTAGGGGTAGAGTCCATATTATATACTTCTTTTATTGTAAATTGTGAGTTGATTCTCTGTATTAGGAAGGACAGAAGTAAAGTTTGTCTATGTTGCATCTACATCTGCTAGGCATGTATCTGATAGCATTGAGGATTAATCCAAGGAGGTTGAAATTTTTGAGGATACCACTTTGATATCTGGTGCCTTAGCTGTTGCTTGTACTCGCTGAACACAATTACTTTGAAATTGAAAGAATGAAGAAACCCCCAAAATGTGAAATAACAAAATTAGAAGATGAAGAAAAGATAGGAAAAACACATATTTAGTCATCCATGAATCTGGGATATACAAATCACTGTTTGATTATGCTAAATGTCCTAGCCTGAAAATTATTATTGCTTTTGTATTTCAGGCAGCTGCTGGCACCTAGAGAGACATTTTCAGAGGATAACTGGAAGAAGATCTATTACCTTGCCAACGGAAATGGGCAAGAGATGAGACAATTAATGCCTTTTATGAGGTGACAGTGCAACACATTCATGGTTTTGGTCACAGTTGAGATATGTTCCTGCCTTGGCTTGGGTAGCTTGGTGGAAAGCAAAACATTTGAGTTTATGATGTTGAACTAGCAGTTTTGGCCACTTTTCTCAACATTATATTTTGGAGTTCTGAGTGCATGCTTCACCAACCGGGCCTTGTTCCTAGCTTTTTGAGTCATTTTCCACCACGACTTGACAAGTCATGTAATAATAAGATATACAAATAAATATATTACCCATTTTTTCTTCGTTTTTGCTATAAGCAACATTGTCTATCTATCAACCGTCACTGAACTTTGGATCTTTAGTTTAAACATGCATAAGATTATGCTAGATTGTCATGACATTACTATTCACTCAGTGGATGAAATAAAGAATAAAATGCCTTATTTTCACTGCCAGTTTTTACATGCCAAGAAGTTCATCTCTGGATTTCCACAAATAAATGTTACTAGCTCACTCTGATCAAAATATTCTCCATTTCTTAAGGTAGAAAAAATAGAAGCATTATTCTACTTTAACTAGAGGTGTTCCTCCCAAAAATAATCAACCAAAAATAATCAAAACTATAACAGTGCATCATCATCTTCTACCATTGATGTTTGAGGATCTGCATCACCTCGAGCTAGCATATACCAGGTTCCACAACAGGCGAGATGACAGTATTTGTTTTAACAGCTTATCTGCAGGAGAAAAACCATTAATTTATGAGTTACTGACAGTATCTAACTCTGGAGAATACAAAGTCAGTCTAATACTCACAAGGCATAAGCATCTTTAGAAAAGTCCCAAGCATGTCAGTAGGCTCACCGGATCAGATCTTTCAGGTCCAGAGAATCAATACTCACGATTCACAAGTAGGACTATTAGTGCATACTTGAGCAATCAAATTGACTTACGTCCCTGTGATCAGCCAAAAAGATCTGGGAGATTGGCCTACTGCCACCACATGTAAGGTACCCAAAATATCTGCTTCAAATATCAGATCAGAAAGGAGACTGGCACAATGGACAAGTCGATTTGTGTGAAGTTGAGAACCACTTGTAGAGGCAGGCTGAATGGAACTTATGCCTGCAGGTTTTACAAGCTAGGCGTGGAAGGCTATGGTTTGCAGTATGGATGACACTGTAACAAATTGGGCATTCCTCCACACCTTCAAATGCTTTGTCGAAATTGCTCTTCCATATTCGTATTCCTTCAGCTAAGGCTCCATTCTAGGGCACAATGGAAAAAGATGAGGAAAAGTGATATTGCTCAAAGGTAAAAGGAGTTTCCAAAACATGACATGCAAATATCAAAACTTATTTTCTCCCAGGATCAGGAAATCAGAAACAAATCACAAAGGTCCTAAATGTAGAGTACAAATCATTGTAGGGAAACATTAGTATAATTTGTTTGTGCAACTTTGATGCAAAGGAGATACCTGATTACGGACAAATAACATTAATGACATTAGCCATTTTCTTTGCTTCATGTCACTAATCCCAAGGCTCTTGGTACAATCAACATCAACTGGACGCAATGGATAAGATGCAGGAAGATGAATTACCAGATCCATGGTAGTTTCATCCTTTGTATAGGTAGCCACAACCTCATTTGCTGACTTGCTCACACTGAGTGAGAAATTTTCATCAGCAAAATCAGCTTTGTTGATCTGGAAAAGGAGAAAATGAGAACTCAAAAGTTATGGAAATCTTAAAGAATATAGATGCAGGGATAAAATGTCAATGAATAGTCACAGAAACAGAAGGCAGATCAACTCCCCACCCCACCCACAGTGGAAAGAGGTGGGAAATAAAACCAATAGAATTTGTTTAATTCAACTGCAATCTCTGGGGTTCAAATCCTGAAATGTAAAAGTTGTAATAGCTTTCTTAACATCATACTCACAATTGACTGACCTGATTGAGCTCATTCATAATCAGCCGGGGGCTACACCATGTTTTTGTAAAAGATTCAATAAAAGCTGATTTAGAACGATCACGTATATTACTGAACCACTCTCTAACATAAGCAGGAAGAACACAAAGCATCAAACCAAAAATTGCGCCAGCCAGCAAAGACATTTTATCTTCAGCAACAGGCCAAAAAGATTCCACAGAGAACACTAGTGAAGCTGAAGTAATGGCTACTGTTGCAGCGTTTGCTGCACTAGATATAGTTGCAGGATGTTCTTTCTTTTTCAAGCTGGATGCTGTCAAAGAATCAAGAGGAATATGCTGGAAAAGACAATCTATTATCGCTGAATCAGTAGTATCTTGCACATATTGAATCATTCTCTCCCTTGCAGGTGATGATGATGGTAATGACACAAGATGAGACAGCAACAAAGCCCAAGCAAGAAATAAATTTACCTGAAAATTGACAAAATCAGCACATGGAAGAACTTGATAACAAATGAAAATGAGATCACAAAGCTTTAGCAATAATAATGCTAAGAATTCTTCTATTCATTTTTTGCAGCATGAGTTCTACCGGTAGAAGAAGAGGAGATCTAAGGGGCAGAACTTAAAAGTCAGACATCAGAGAACAGCTATGGATATCTTGCGATAGGTACAGATACATACCCGCTCAGGAGCCAGCAAATCCATTTCTAGCACTTCAGTAGATAATTTTCCAAACATGAAAGAAACTTCTTCTCTGAAATCAAAGGTTCCTTCTGAAGCAAAATCAGGACGTGCAGATCCTTGCAAATTGGCAACATCTGCCTCATAAGAACCAAGTGATTCTTCTCTAACAAATGCCAAGTGTGCTACCTGCTCACTTGATAGAATCACAAAGGCAGCAAACTGCAGACGAGGAAGTGGTTTGGAGGAAAAGAGAATTGCATATAAAGAACTAATAGGCCCTTTTACTAGGCCCCACAGTTCAACTGATTTGATTGCTTTGTCTCTTGCATGTGAAGAAGACTCAGTAACATGCAACGCTACCAACTCCCAGAACTGACTATGCTTAAGTCTAGATGCTGCTATAATAGATGAAGATCCATTGCAAGAACATGAAATTGCCTCAGCAATGCCAGTGGAAAAGAACAACCGGAGAATACATCCTAAAATCCGATCTTTACTTATCTCCCACCTATCGCCCCTCAATGGATTCCAAAGAACTGAGTCTTCTTTCTTTTCTTTCCCAACAAGGCTAGAGAAAAAGGAAAATCCAACAAGAGCACATCTGGCCAAATTTATGACAAAACTGTCTACACATGAAACAGCCAGCTCAAGCTTCTTTAGTGTAGCTTCCAAATCATTGTGAGAAGAATGGTTTGCAATAGCATCATTTACATTTTCTGCAATTTCTTCCATTGTTACAACTGATGACTCAATCCACCATCTGAATCGGTACAGAACAAACTCCCAATCATCTTCACTAAATTCTTCCCAGCAATAGGCAGCTGTAACCAGCAGTAGTTTTGCTAACAATATTTGGATAACCGGCAGCTTATTGACTACAGCTGATGCACCAGAATCATGCCTTTGCTTGCGAAGCAATGCAAATAAAATCTGTTTCTCAGCAGTGCTTATATCCCTGCCTTGCACTAATCCTTGCACTCCCTTTATTGCTCTAACAGGATAACAGGACATAGCTAGCTGAAACCAACTTTCCATATCTGCACCAACAAATAAGTAGAAGCACTCAGATATGTCTTAATATGGGACAAGTAATAATGGAATAATAACACTAGAATAATATGGAACATTATACATCTATGGCATTGACATATTGAAAGACTATCAAAAGCTAGATTTCATCCTTGATTTTAAATCCTCCCTAAAACCATGAAGCATATTTGAACAAAGTTACACAATCAAACATACATATGCGAGAAACATGATCCCGTGACTAAAGGATATCAGGTAAGCTATAAAGATTCAATTGATGCAGACAGTTGGACAATTACCTTTTCCAGTTTCCCATGCATGGAATGGGGGGAAATGTTCTGTTCTGTTGAGCCAGTCCAAAATAGTATCATGTACCTCTGTTTCCTCTAATGTATTAAGATGATCGCCCTCAGATTCAGAATTCAAGGGTCTGATAAGAACATGCATGCAAGCAGGAAGAATATTCAAACAATTTATGTTTAATGTTTCCCCAATATAAAGCTTATCCCTTAACAATCTAAAAAGTGATGTAGCTTTGCCTTTTCCCCATATATTGTCATCAAAAAGTGTAGAGAGTAATGATACAAGAGCTCTCAGAAATGGTTCGCCAATACACTCAACCTCATCATATGAAGCAGGCCATATATTTTGGGACGTTAATTCCACACTTGCACCATGTGCAAGAGCACCATCAAGTAAAATGGAAACCACAGAATCTAAAAAGCGTTCTACGGGAGGACACTCTTCATTCTTTACATAAGCACTCATGACAGGTAAGAAAGAGCTTAAAGCGCTGCCACCTTCCCAGTTCCATGTGCATAACATTTCAGCAGCAAGCCAGGCTCGAGTGTGATGAAGCTGAGAAGTTAAATTTAAACTAGACTCCACGGACAAAGATGGAGAATGATGTGGAACATAACCAGCTACAACTCTATGAAACCCAATTTTTGATATAAGCTTGTTGACCAGAAGAACAATCCTTTGATTCCCAGGTTTCTGCAAAAAGCCATCTCATGTTCTAAGATTCACATAATTCTCATCTAATGTATGTATAAACAGAAGAGGAATGTTGAATCTACTTAATTAAACAGAGTTATTTGTGAACATGCCTAGAAATAGGTGATATGCTGAAACAGAAAAACCAAAGTGAATAGGAACTAAAAAACGGAATGCTGTTCTCTCTCAAGATAACACAGACAAGACATGGAATCCGTAATTTGAAGTCAAGCAGAAACAACTTTAAAGGGGAAAATGATAATCTTGGCTGCACATAGGATATTATATAAGCACATAAAACTACCATAGATATCTAAGCTTAACACCGGGTATCATCTCAACCAAACTTCTTTTTAACAGAAAAGAAGAGCCGGAGGGGTGGGGGGCGGCGGGGAAGGATCTTTTTCTGGATTGGAGAAGCACAATGAATTGATAAAATAATGGCTTGTAAAAATATTACTCACAAATCAATACTAGGAAAAATAGCAATTAAGTAGATATTACTCACATGGATGGACGAGTGATCTGTTTTCAGGACAGCCAATCTTTCTCTAGAACTGATATCTGGCAAAACCCACGATGGCCAGAAATCACTTCCGATAAGGAACTCATCTAACAACTTTTGCTCTTCAAATTGGTCTTCACATAGATAATCCATAGTTTCAAGCAACCAAAGGCAGCACAATGTAGTAATTGTATCATCATTTAATATATCTTCCTCAAATAGAGCACATTGCAAAGATTGAATCAAAATAGTTCGCAAGGTACTACAACTACAATTGCTGTGCCTCCTTAAGAGCTCACTTTTTACCTTAGCGTGAGAAGCATGAACGGCTTCACAGAAGGACATCCTTAGCTCATTTTTCCTCACACATTCTTCACCACCATCATCATTGGCAACAGATGCAATGCAACTATATTCCCACTCAACAAAAAAGAAGATGGCTAAAATGCCGTGAATAATCTCAGATTCATCATTTAAAACCTTTAGGGAAAATAAGCTACCACAAAGTACTTCAAAAGCAAACCGAGCTGTCTCAAGAATATCCACAGAAGATTTGGACCCTGTATCCAATTGTTTTCCATTGACAGGTAATAATGATGATACATGCTTGATCCAAACAAAATTTGAATCTCCAATGAAATTCAGTAACTTCCTTTGTACTTCATTAAATATCAGGTGCAAAGTATTTTTAGACAAGAAAGGACCTTCATCTTCTGTTGTACCTCCAATAAGAGCACTACAGCACCAGAAAAAGGATGAGAAACAGGGCAAATGATGTCATAGAGACAGTCCACCACTTCCAAAGATCAGATGCGAGTTAGAAGAAGAAATTAAAAAACATAGTGCTTAAATCAAAAGAAGATCACGCAGCAGCTAAGAAGTTGAAAAAGTAGGAATCAACTTGAACAGAGCATTAACACTAATTCGGTTCATTTATGCAAATGATAGAAATTCATTTTGCAAGCTTCTATTAACATCAATAATTGGCGTAATTGGTTTCAATCCCCCCTCTGTCCAACACAAAAACCCTTCCCAAAAAATACCAAATAATAACAAAAGAAGTTCTCCAAGAAGAATGTCACCTGAGACTAAGCGCCTATCTCTGTAAAAGAAGACTATAAATATTTATATAATTCCCAGTTGGGATTGAAGAAAGACAGAAGCTTTACAATCTCATTCCTGTAGAGCAAAATAGATCTTGTCATCAGGGTGGGCAAAACAGGACCTTCAAAAGTTGTAAGCCTGCAACTCTCTGCCCTTTTTTTTTCTTTTTTGATGAATAACTCTCTGCCCTTTGTAAAACAAACAATAAGGAGGTATAATGCATTGGATTTGTCTTGGCCAAGTTTAATACTCAAGGAAATTCTTGTTTGCCTTGTACACATGTGTTAATAGCAGCCTTCAACTATGCCTCGCAGACTAAACATAGCATGATAGCATGCAAGCTTTTCCAATAGCATACAATTCAAGAAGTGCTTCGCAATTCAAAGGGTAAAACAGCAACAGAAAATCAAACTAGAAAAGCAAGAGAAAGAAAACATGTAGTAAAAGAAATTAGTTTTATCCACATACCGTAAAAATCGAGCTTCAAAAGTTCCAAAGGGAGGGTTAGCATTAATAACAGAAAGTGCAGCTATGTCTAAAAGCTCATTCTGACAGTAGTCTAGTTGCCATTCTTGTGGATACTTCCCCTTCCTAATTCTATCCCTTGCCTTCTCCATAAGAACTGCTAATAGCTGCATAAGTTTGGTGTCCAGAGTACCAAATCTCAATCCTTCTCGATCTATTGCATATGTTATGATACTGTTCCACTGCTCCAGGAAACATTTAGCATCAATCAACGCAAGCAACAAATCTAACTTAGAGCTGCTAGAGGTACTCCAGTTCTGCAAGCACCAAGGGATAAATATCTCATTGAAAGCTAGTAAAAGCTGCCTTTTATCTAATTCTGCACCAATAAGTTTGTGAATCGTATTGTCAGGACCAAATATGGATGCTGCTGTCACTAGAAATTTCACAGCATCTGGTGAGTCCTGATTCAGTAAAAGCAAGAATGAGAAAACATCAAACATGAAGAGTAAATAGAATGAAAAGTGTGTAACAGAAGAAGGGGATAAAGGACAACTGCAAAATCCTGCATGAAGCTCTACAGTTTTCATCAAAGTTCCCCAAATATTATGGGAACCTCTAATATTCTTGCAGAATTTATAGCTGGACAATTAAAGAATAGAGTTTTATTTTGAAAAGCAATTGTAAAATATATTGAATTAACTGAACAAGCATATATACCATTTGAGCTAAAATTGATTGTTGTTCCTATACAATTCGAACTATCTATGTAGAATGGACCGCTCTGCTTACACAAGCAAGGAGCTCTAGCACTTTGGCTTACTTGACACCAAATAATATTCTCAGAAATCAAACTGCTTAACTTTTTTTCAACTATTTCAAGAAACACAAAGTAACTGAATATTTAACTTGGGGGAAAATTCAAATCATACAAAAAGAAAATATAATGTACTTCGGAAATATTCAATTCCTAAGCCGCAAAGAGAACACAGAATGAACTTGCATGTTTTAGGGCTATAGTTGCAAGATTAATTTAGCATGAAAGATATAACGGCTAGTCAAGTTGTTGAAACAAACAAACCAACCAAAAAATTACAACCCATTAAAATTATACTTGCTCACAAAGTTCAACTCTACTTCAATGACAGAATAAGCAAAAAAATTTGTAACGGGCAATTACGTGAACTTCTCAGAATAACTTACAAGTGTCTTAATCAATGGAAAGGATTTTGCCAATGTTGGCCCCACAAGATACTCCAAGGGCCAAATTTCACCTTTCCTCACAGCAGAATGATCCAGTGCTAGCAAAAATCTGATTAACACTTCCACGTTTTCAGAAGAATCTTCCAATGATAATATTTCAAGGCATTGTTCCTGAAATCTAGAAGAAAAAATTGGAAGCAGATTATGCTCCATGGTAGATATGCCGGAGAGGATTTCAACAATGCATTTCCCTAGATCTTGTGCATAAATAAGGGGATGCTTGCTTTCCTGATTAATAGGCTGAATCCTTTCCCCTGATGAACCAGGGGAAGCCACAGAGAGGATTCTGTCATGATCTTTTGGGCTACGAAATTGAGAGTATTCATGCCACATAAGCTTTAGAAGGATTTGATCAATTAGAGTATGTTGAAGATGATGAATAGCATCTAATCCATCAGAATATCTGGTAAGAAAAAGACAACCAAAAAACGAAGAAAAACCTTTTTAAGAGAGAAGCAATGGAATTGAAAAGAAGATATGTAGGATAAAGAATTAAACGATCTAATAGGCATACAAACTGAACTAACAGACGTAAATTTCACTAAATTCCCACCTGGAAACATTTCTTAAGGCCCAAAGGAAACACTCTTTTATTGCCAGGAAAAATGCTTCTCGCTCTGCATTTAGGAAATGAGATAGGCTTCTTCCATCCCACAGGTTTTGAAAAAATTCGAGAAAGAATTTATCTTTGACTACTGCCGTAGGAGGCACTATCTCTAAAAAAAGAACAAGAGGAGGATATGATATTTGCTGGGAGCCAAAGCATCCATTTTTAAGGAAATGCCATAACCGGTTAAGAACGGTTTTCTGAACATTAATTTTTGCCCAACAATCTGGAAATTTTTGACAAAATACAAAAATTGTATCCCACATGGGAGCATGGCATGTTGGATCCTTTTCCTGGAAAGCACCCAGTATTGCAGCAGCAAGAAGTTTAATGTTCCCTTCATCAACAGCATGAGGGATGTTCTTGATAAAGCTTCTCAGCACTGAATATACAGCTGAGCGGATTGCAGGGCTTTGAGATTTCAGAAAGTCAAGGAAATACTTATGGTTAGAGAAAAGCTTTTCAGAATGAGCTGTAGCACTGACTCTAGCTTTCAGAGCATTCTTTGGTTCAGTTCTTATGTTTTCAAAACCAGGCCGTTCAGATTGTAGGCTTAACAACACATCAATAAGTGTGGCCAAAGCTAGCAATGAGGAAGAGATCACCTGATATCAAGTAAAAAGAATTTAGCAAGCTTTCTTAGGTCTAAAAGAAGAGGAGTGGTAAGGAAGGCAGTCTGGGATGTAAAATTAGAGGTGTCAATCATTTCTTCCATAAAGAAAACAGACAGAAAGAAGTTGTATGACGACTTCCTGATGAGCATAGAAAACTCTAAAAATCAAATTTCAGAAACATAGAACACTACTATATTTACAACAATAAGATGTTCTCAGTTTGTTTATATGCAAAAGCATTAATACTAACCATTTCCATAGTGACATGAATCTTATCCTGGCTTGTTTTGCTTTTCTTCAGTATCTTAAAAGAGGAGTTTTCAGGGATTATTTGTAACATTCAATTAGTGTTTTTATTTTAAAAGCTCCCATATAAAGAAAAAAGTGGCTTTAGAAAGAAACTTCTGTTAACTTGATTTTATTTTTCCTTTTTGCTTTAAGATTTTAGGAGGGAAAACAGAAAAAGACACGTTAAAATAGCTCTTACATAGGCTGGAATCAAATTACTCAAGCAAGGAGATAACTTCAAATTGTATATTTTAACAAACTCTGTCAAACAAGGATAGAAAGATTATGTGGACACCAAAAAAGGAAACGAGAATAATATAAAATGATATTATCTAAATGCTTGATAATACACACAAAGTGGCAAGTTCCAATATCCTTTGTTTATAATTGTGGTATCTTAACATGTGCATTGTATCATCATGGTTAATTGTGTATCTTTGAATCTGTTAAAATCTTTCATCCTCAATTACAAGAAATAGACTTGTAAAAGATTATAAGCAACAGACACACTACAAAATGGGAGAAGAAAACATTCACAGTTAAATAGAATGTCACAAATATATAAAACAAAGGATCTTCAATATTTGATTGGATCATAGATGAGGCAAAAGAACTTGAGGGCAATAATAATAATAATAATAATAATAATAATAATAATAATAATAAACCTGTTGGTGCATTTCATTCAATTCATCGGCTGCAGTTACTTTATCAGACATACTTTGGGGCGTAAGCTTTAGATTTTCTTCCAGATACATAAAAATTTCAGTTACACATAAAATCAAGGCATCCAATCTTTTCTCCTGAGCTGGAAAGGCTGCCTGTTTCAACACTCGAGCATTTTATGTGGTTCAGTTTTTCCACAAATAACAAAATAACAAGAATTTTTAAATGAAAGAAACATTAGTCAGCTTCATATGAAAAGAATACTGTGGCATTTATCTCTTTGTTTCATGCAAAAATGTAACAAAAATATAAATAGTATGCAACAAAAAAGAATTGCAATCGAGTAAACACACTATCCCTAAATGAAGTATTCCTTGTTACTAGTCCCTCCATTTTTTTTTACCTTGACGTGAGACCATCTTTCACACCTTTTAAGACTAAATTGTTTTCTATTTCTTATTTTTCTATAAAGAATAATAACCAAATATTAGTTGTAAAGCATAAAGTGAAGGATGTTAAGGGGAAAACAGTCATAAAAGTAATATTCCTTTCATTAAGTGACAAGTTAAAATTTTCAAAAAATAAAATAAAATTGTATTCTTCCCAAAGTGACAAGTAAAAATGAAAAATGGAGAGAGTAGTTTACACATTAAATAGAAAATAGACGCCTAAACAAGAAAGCTTAAATAAAGAACAACATCATGCACCTATCAGCTCTTACATACCAGGAAAGTAATGTATATGATTTTGGCCTCTAGTTCTGCAAGAACGGGAAGAGAAAAGAGTGTAGCTAAACAATGCACAAAACAACAACTTTACAATGCTTTTTTGACAGCATAAAGATAAAGATAGAATAACTGCAATCACAGTAACTCATTTCTCTATAGACTCCACTCAAGTAATAGTCACAGAAGCAAAAGATTTCATGGTGCAATTGCTTGTGTCTTAATCTTCATTGCATAATGGTCAAACCTTATCTACACTACAAAAAGAAAAAAAGTATACCAAAATGATGCTTTCAATTTAATAAAACTAATGGAAAGAAAGAAAAGGGTGAACCTGAAATGATCG
>JAPHNG010000054.1:0-25000 GCA_027405835.1 Asclepias syriaca
ATTTCTTTGGTTTCAAAAGGAAAAAAAATAAGTGCTGTCAATTGTTTTTAGTATGCCATCATTTCACAATTGATAAATTATCTTGATGTTTAAGACTGTAAAAAAAAAGGTTATTCATTTGTGGAGATATTCAGATATTTGTCATTCATTAAAAAATTCAAGTCAATATCTTTCAGCACCAATGCAAATGGGCTACAGATAGAGGGTTAAGTGGTCATGCATATCTAGAAGAACTAGTAATTGGTAAACAAGAAGTAGAGAAAGTGAACTGGTTATAATGCTTAGCATGTATTATGTTCTAGGTCTAATTTGAAATATTTGCCTACAATAGAATACTACAGCAGAAGTGGAAAAACAAAAGCGATGACTACATACCGTATGATCCATACTGAGTTTCCCATTATCATCTGGACTTGAGTTTGTGAGATAAGCAGGTCCACGGGGCACCGCTGCACCATCATCATTCATGTAGTCAGATACTTCTACACATGTTCTCAAGCCAGACAGTAAATTCCGAGCTATGAGGCAGCTGCAGGACAGGAGGAATCCATCATTGAGAAGTAAGATGAATACAATGTAATTTGTCACATGAATAGCTCTCTAAATCTATTGAAAACGGAAAGAAACATGCTTTGACAAAATCAATCAAACAATTTAAGATGCACATCCACCATGTGGGACCATAAGTTTCTTCAGATGATATCGATGATTAAAATTTTTATAATCTTTTGCATTTAGGATAAAAGTGTTGTAATAATTTTCGTAAATGATACTGCACAGAGTTATGCCATAGAAAATACCAAACATGAGCCTATACCTGTTTCTGCCAAATATCTCTAACCCCTTCTGGTATAATTCTTTCTCAAGGAGTTTCCACTCTGAACATCCCTTGGACTCTGAAGTCTGCTTGGCTTCTGTCTCATCTTTAATGCATCCCCCTTCATCTGGCCCAATTAAATCCTCCATATTTGTAAGACAATCTAACTTGTTACTGGTATTAATGTCATTTTTATTGGATCCTTCAAGTTCCAGGTCTATGCTTCTGCTAGCAACACTTTTATCAAGCATTAGACTATTCTCCATAACCATGGCAACAGCATTTGGGTCTGATGACTTCAGTTTCTTACACAATGATCCATGGGAATTATTGAAGACCACATCTGGATTCTCTAGCATTTCATATGGAGGGTCTAATGCCCTGCGCTTTCCTGAAGATTCATGATTGTGCTCTAAAACAGAAGTACACTTCCAAGTCAATTTCAAATATTTTGCAAGAGAATAACAACCAATAAACCAGATTAAAAAGGAAAAAGAAACAATCCAAATGATGTCAACAATACTCTACAATCATACTCAGATTTTCAGCATCAGAGGACATAAGAGTTCCATCATCCTTTTCTAAAGTATAAGGTTCAGATCCCATGGAGGAACCAGCTTCTGGACCCTCTGAAAAGCTTTTGGTATCTCTTAACTATAAGAAAAAACCCATCCAATGAGAGAAAATGAGTTAAGAAATAGAGAGTTCAAGCGTTAAGGTGATAGAAATAGTGATGCAAACTCAAAATGGTTAAGTGAGAACAGCATCGATGTATGCATTACATTGTGTATATAACATGAACATTTTTCTTGACAACTGTTTCTTTTGACATTATGTTCAAGAATGCATGCAATTGCAGATCTTCCAGCAAACACTATCTTCAGCTTCACAGATAGTTTCTTCCAAATTTTAATCAGCAAACAGGATTTAAATGACAAAGCTTTCCATAATTCGAAAACTCATTATTCTACAATTAAAAATCCAGCTTAAGTGAATATATGCTCTCTTCACTTCCAAGGTAAAATTGATCCTCTGGAGCATCTAACAAAAGTTCCCATGGAGGACATAAGGGGTAGCAAGTTAAATTTGAACAAGTAGGAGCTGTCATATACCAGTATAGAGACCCCAGAATCAGGTCATTAGGAACAACAATTAAGCTGGAACATCAGACATGGAGGTCAGAGGCTCAATTATTGTCACAAGACATAAGTTCTTTTTCTTATTCCAGACATAGTCGGGTGAGGTGTAACAATCTTGAGCTTCAAGTTGCCATCAGATTTCTATCCAACAAACCATCCAATATACAAACAAATAGGAGCAAAGTCCAGAAGCTCTAAAATGCAAATTCATACAGGAAATTTGTGTTTCAACATTAAAAAATTATACCTGAAGCCAACACTGCTCACTGCAAGGTTTCCGGTCCTCTTCAGAATCTGATGAATAAGTATGCCTTTCATTCTGTTAGAAAAAGTAATGTGAAATTATTATGTTCGGAGCAACATGGACATTTCAGTACACAGTGAATTAAGTGTTTCTTACTGCATTGATAAGAATCTGGGAACAACCATGCAAGCGGCAATCAAAAACCTGTTGAACATATAAATAATAAATGCACAGAATACCCCTTAAGAAAGTAAATAGTTAGCCATATGCAATTAATCTATTACTGAAACATACCAGGCAGCGCCGACAGAAAAGGTTGTCAAAAGAATCTAAAGCAGCACCAAGACTTTTGCCTAGAAACACACTTCCATCAGATTCACTGTCTCCAGAACCTTTTGATTTAAAATTTTCATCCTTGAGCATGTTGCAACGCTCCTGCATTTGCAGATCATGTATAAAAGAATATGACAACTTACTTAAAAAAACATGGACACTTAATTACAATATATGAAGTATAAAGTATTGAATTGTCAAAAACCGAACATTTAGAAGCAAATGAATTACCTGGATCTCTGATGTCGTTCCCCCAATGAACTGTGTTAGGATTTCTATTACCTCATCATCTATCTTGTACTCGGTCAAAACCAACCTAAGAAGATTCCAAATATCAAAAGTTTAGTGCTTCCTTTAAATTGATTTTCTTGTGTTAATCTACAACCTGATAAGACATATACAAAGACAGCTCTAGACAAATTACAAGGTAGCAAGATACTCTTTTTTGACCAATCAAAATTCAGAATAAATGACAATGAAAATGAGGAGAGTACAATAAATATATCATGCAGAAGATCCCTCCTACCACTACCCCCACCCAACGAAAAGGAAAAGAAAAAAAAAAAGGACGGATCTCATGCTCTCCTGAACGCACTATGTTCAGGTGATTGAGACATGACTGATCAGTATTCTTCTCTTTCTAATCTAGGATCAGAGGGAGAGGAGATTTGCAAAGTATGGAAGTGGTGGTTTCATTCCCCCCTGCCTGGACAAGAAGAAAAGAAACCAAACCAAACCAACCCCATTGTCCCCCACCACACTCCTGTACAGAACTGAAATAAAAACCAACTCACAATTTTTCCGAGTAAATATAATTTCCATCAATACCCACCGTAAAATGCAATCCTCCCCCTCAGAAAATTCATGTTTCTCTTCATCTGGCTCTGTGATCTCTTCCTCACTGTCACTACAGATTAGGGCTTCACTGCCATGTGGATCATAGTATATCCGTCTTTTACCAACCACTGATTGGTCTTCAGCCATCCTCTGATTTCTGCGCTGTGTGAAGAAAAGGTCCAGACAGAAACAACAAATGAAATCCCCATTTCAAACAGGTACATCCAACCCAAAAGATATGCAATCTTCCAAACCCAAAACAAAGTATATGGAAGAGAAGATTTAACACCTCAGAAAGAATGAAGCAAACAAGTTTTGTTTGGGTACATGACAGGAACAAATACTTCTTAATTTATTGATTTAGTAGTAAATTTTATTACCATCTTAAAGGAAATACTATCTTTCAATATTCATTTATATCTAAACTGCGACCTTGTCCAATACATCACAGGTTCATTATCAGTGTTTTGGGAAATACTACCACACAATGTCACAAGTTAGAGTTGATTTAAGTAGAAATTATATGCATGCCTACTTTGAAAATTCGCTAAAGGTGGTCATTTTTTCAACAACCCATCAGGAAAATTTGTATACTGAAAGAAGAAAAGGATTATAAGAAAAAACACAATCTTCAAGCAAACTCATGTAGAATAGAAAGCATCGAAAAGGATAAAAGAAAGATGACATTATCGTACTTGTCCAAAAAAATCCATGTTGTATAGGGAGGTATATTTTCAACATAGGGCAGTTTAGCAGTTATTGAAGATACAACTTCTTCACCATCGACACAGTCCCTGTCTGCTGATCCTTGAACAATCCCAGAAACTTTGCAGAGAGGATTTTCAATTCTAGCTGATAGCATTTTTCCAGAACCAAGTTCCTTTGAAACTGGAACATTGCCTCTTGATGTGGTCAATGACTCGAGCTCAGCAACAGAGATTTCCAGCTTCTTTTGGTTGTCCTCGAGTTTTTTCTATGCAAAAAAATATATTTTACCCCTAAGTTCTATCAAAAACTAAGACTAAATGTATTTTTGGGACAGTAAATCAGTCTAAAACTATATCATCAGAAAGGCATAGAACAACAGATGTATGACCGTTTGAATTTCATAAAGCAAGTCTTATTAATGAAAGCGGTAGACATCCATCCAAGCCCTCAATAATTTTGTGAAAATAATAAAATAACATCTCAATTTAATAATATTTCAAACACTGTTTTCCACAGAGTTTAGATGCTCTGATTTAAGGAAAATCTCAACTCTAGGAGACTCTTTGGTAAAATTGCAGAGAGAATTGATAAACTATACTTGAACAGCAAACATTCTGTCCGCTTGAATCTGCTTTTTCAGTTGATTTATCCGGTATGTTAAGGTTCCCAACACATCACTTTCTTGTCCTCCATAGGTTTTCTGCAATTTAAGAGAACAAAATGATCATTGAATGATATGTAATTTCAAGGTCATTTACGAGAATCAGTAGCAAAGTGTTTATCCTATAAGCAGCAGTAGAATAGCACAAACACAGATTCCTTATCATGACTACTACTCCGTCAGTAACTCTCTCGATTTGCAATTTGCATACGCCTTTCCTCTCATCTCAGCGACCAAAACAGTGTAAAAACCAACAACATAATACCGCCATAAAACCCTATCTCGTCAGTGAAATCATAAATTGTAACCATACGTAATGAAATTGCAAAATATGTTCACCAAACAAATTGATCAACTAACATCTACATCTCAATATCTAGATAAAATAAACAAAAAATAAAAAGCAACTCAAGTAATAATTCAGGAAAAATTAGGTAGTACTGCATTCGATCTTCAAATACTGCAAAATTCTGAGGTGCGTAATCAATCATCTATAAAGCAGCATAATCTCAAAACTAAAGAGATCAAAGCTTATAGTAAGGAAATTAAAACCATACTTTGGATTTGAAAGCGGAATCCGTCGACTTCGAAACCATCAGTAACGCCAGTGTTTCACTGTTGAAGGACTTTGGGGCAAATGTGAATTTAGTTGTGAGAGAGAAAACAGACGAAGGAAGAAAGTGATTCGAAATAGTATAAACGTGACAGTGATTGCCTTAAGAAGGGTGGTCAGTGGTGGGGAACGCGAGAGAACGATACGTGTAGACGGTTGCTGACGTGACATCTATACGATTACCTTTCTTAGCTTTTAGGAGGGAAGAAAGTATCCTCTGTGACGGGTCTAGCGAGCGGAAATCTGGTTTATGACTTATAGTGGATATAGTTGGCGTAGCATGTAAGCGAGAATTAGCGGTTGTGGTTTTGATCTTGAGTGGCTGATGTGTAGAAACTAGGGACACAACTTTAACGGTGCTCCTTTACACACCGGATCCAAATTTGGCGGCATCCAATTTAACGGGGCTAAAGCTATGCGTTAGGGTTAATTTCGTTTATTGTCCCTGAAATTACCGACATTTGATATTTTATCCTTCATTTTTCTTCATTCGTAGTAAATAATATTCTTTCAAGGATATGAAATAAAAATATTTTATAACTTGTCTTCAATAATTTTCGAAAAATTAGAAAACAACAACTTTAAGTTATGCGTTTTTCAAATTCAACCTAAAAACAGTTATTTCCATCGTCTTCTTCACTGGAACTTCCAAGAAGAAATTGAATGGACTGGAGTTCCCTTCCAGCCGAGAAGGATGCAGCCTCCACCGTTCATTTCCAGAGTGCAGGAACTTCCACAATGGAATTGCTGAAGGATTAAATTAGCCTGATACAAACACGACTGGCTAAGTGGAATTTCCGCCATCCCGAATTTTGCAAAAAAGCTTCTCCAAACGTCAATTTTCACGCTTCTAGTTGTCCTTTCTCTGCCTTCAGTCGCTACAATGTTACGAATTCCTTCTCGAAATGCTATTGTTTCTATGGCCGTCCTGTGTCGATTTCCTCGTTCTAGGTTATCTTCCAGGCAATCAAACAACGTCGCATAATAAAAGAGTGCGTCGACGAATCTATTAATGAAACAAGGCGAATTATGATTTGCTTCTACCTCAGCCACCACCATTACCGTTGGATTAAGGTTTTTTAACACTCTCATTACTGTTTCCACATGAATAGGATTCGAGAGCATTGTCCTTAGTACCATTGAAGCATAAACTACTATGGTTTCATCTTCATCCCGTGGGAGGATGCGGAACTGTTCCACTTTGAGATCTTCAATGTCAGATAAGAAAACTACCTTAAATGAGAAATTCAAGCCCAACGATCTCGCAAAAGTTTGTAAATTCTTGCCTGTTTCCTCTACTTTCTCTTGATCTGCTGTTTCGATGGCTGTTAACTTCAAATGCTTAATTGGAAGAAGTGCTCTGTCATCTGCAAGGGCTTGCATCAATACAGCCCACTGCAAACCTGATCTCAAATGGAGATCGATTACGTGAATCTTCGTATTTGTCTCAATGTTTTCTAATATGGATTGTACTGCAGTGAAATGCATAACTTGAGTGAAAGGAATTTCTTTATGCCAAGCGAGGAAAGCAACACTAAATCTTAGCTTTGAACAAGCCACATCGTGGTTCCCAGCCTCCTCCTCTGTTAGAATTGGGGATGATGATCTTCCTGTTTCTCTGTCGATTCTCTCCCTAAGGGCTTCAGAAAAATGGAAAACAGTTCTTTGTGAGGGAGTACCTGTACTTGATGCTGTGAGTTCACATTGTGTTAGCAACTTGCTCGCTCGGTCATACTGCTGGCAGGAAACTTTCTCAGCTGCAGCTAAGAGCAGTTGTGCAAGTTCAACATCCTGTTTTTCTTCTGAGGTGAGATGAGACAGAGCAGAACCGTAAGGGTGGACTAGAAGGTTAATGTTAATGAACTTCTGAGAAGAGAATTCTATAAATCTTTCTCCGGCAAGTCTCATTATTTTCTCTGTAAAAAGTTTTTGGATTGCTGCCACAGCCACAGGAGGCTTGCTGTTGCTGTTCAGGTTCCTCGCATCCTTTTCCCCTGGACTGTTGAATTGGCTGGAATGACCACATAGGAATTTCTCTGTCAATTCTCTGATGTTTCTTATTTCTTGAATTCTTTGATCAGTTGGCAAACTTCTGACATTGAGATCAGTATCAGACGATGGCAGTTGATGCTGTGTATTCTGTTTTGGTTGGGCTTGGGATATAAACGGTGATTGTTCTTCAATAGGGTTTTGCTGAAACAGTCCATGCTCAGTGCAAAAGTAGTTAATCTTTCCCAAATCTTCCATTTCTGATCGTTCCTGCATCTTATCTTCAACGATTCTTCCAGAAGGTATTGAAGCTAATGATCTTTCTCCTTTCAGGCTCTGAAAATTATGTTAGAACTGGAATAATGGTACAACAAATATGACAAATAGATAGCCAAAATGCATTGGTGTTGGAATACAAAAATGTCATGAAATTGATAATTGCAACTTAGATATTAGATCTATCTAAGCAGGAGAAATCCATTAGCTGTTTCTTGTCTTCATCAGAATCATTAGATGTAGTATAGTAAGACAAGAACTCTCCACCACCAATGATTTTATAAAATGATTCCTTATATATTTAATAGGCCCTTGAGAATATCAGCCAAGGTTTCATTTCATGAAATAAATCCAAAAAAAAAGAAAATAAAACTATCTATTTACAGAAATTTCCATGTAGTGAGGGACTGGATAGGTGTTCCTTTCCATGCAACAACAACCCCTTTTCCATTATTGATTAAAGTGCAGCTATTAGCTTTAGGGAACTTCTTGAGAACCATATCTGCTTGACATAAAGATGATTCACTGAGTTGAAGCTCTGTCATTCCATATCTTGCAAAACATGCTCTCCAAACATCAAGCTTTACATTCCTTGTACACCTTTGATCACCTTCAGTTCCAACCATGTTTCTGATCCCTTCTCCTAAATAAATTCTCTCTATTGTCTTTCTGTGTGGACTATCTCGTTCCATACAATCTTCCAAGCAATCAAAGAAGGCACTGTAAAAGAATAGTGACTCAATGAAGCGACTTACAAATGTAGGTGAATTATGGTTTGCCTCTACTTCAATGACAACAAATACTGAAGGCCTGAGTTTTCTGATGGCTTTTATTAAACTTCCCAACCTATCAGGAGTTGAAATCATTGTTCTCAGTATTAAAGGAGAGTAAACAGCCACTACTTCATCAGGTTCCTTCTTGAACATGTCTGATACAGAGACAATACTGAAGGAAAAAGGTATGTTCATGGATTCAGCAAAGCTCTGTAATCTCTTCCCTGTGTCTTCTAAATGTTGTTTATTTGAAGCTTCAAATTCAAGTGCAGATATCTTAAGCACTGGATTATCATCTCGCTCCACTAAAGCTTGCATCAGAATAGTCCACTGAATTCCACTCCTGATATGAAGATCAATCACATGGATCTTTCTAGTAGTTTTGACATTCTCAACTACAGCTTGCACGGCAGCAAACTGAAACGCTTGGTTAAATGGAATTTCTCGATGGCAAGCCAAGAATGAGACGTTAAAATCAACTTCAAGCTTCCTTTGATATGCTGCTCGTTCCAGAATTCTCTCGAGTGAAGTTCTTCCCGTCTCTATTTCAATCTTCTGTGTTAAAGCTTCTGCAAAATGGAAGACAATTCTCTGTACTGAATTTCCTTCCTCATTGGCAACCAAATGGCAACGAGTTATCAATCCACTCGCAACATCAAATTGCCCTAGGCTGATGCACTCGGCTGCTGCTAGAAGATGTTGCACAAGTTCAACATCAGCTGTTTCTTCAACCGAAAGTTGGGAGAGTTCTGAACTGTAAGGATGGATAAACATGGATAAACCATCAACCTTTTGAGTTGAGAATTGAATATACCTTTCTCCAGCTACTCTCATAATTTCTTCAAGAGATAATTTCTGGCCTCGAGTATTTGGACTCCTACTATTAGCATGGCTTCCATTTTCATCCATGGGCATGGCGGTCTTTAACACCTTTCCATAGCTACTCAAGAGCTCTAATGATGCCAAGGAGAAGGTGTATGGTTTCTCCTTCACAGGTTTTCCAATTTCCAAGATTTGTGACCGAACATCCTTATGCATCCTCCTGGTCGTCTTGGTTCTGGAATCAGAGGCAGAATATTCATCACTTCCCTGTCCCTGATCCGTTTGAAACCAAGCATTTTGTTTATCTTCTTCACCTATGACAACACGGCCATAACCAGTGCCCTGAACAACATCACCGAACTGAAACGAAGAGGACATGGCGTCTGCCATTTTCAAGACTTAAAGAATTAAGTAAACCTCCTGAGATATCAAAGGTGAGAGAATCTGTATACCTCAAATCTCAAGGTTTCCTTTCACCAATATAAAGATTTAGAAAAATCATCAACATTGTTGAAAATGAAGTTTTGGTTTCTGCAATTCCCCCCTAATCACTGTCATGATCTGAATAGAAAAAGACAACTCATTCCGGACAACCTCAAATAATTTTATCAGTTTATATATATATATAACATGTCGAAGGTTCTACAAAATGACAAGGTCTTGGGTGAAATAAATAAGAATTAGAGAAAGATCCCATAATACACACACACACACACACACACACATATATATATATATATATATATATATATATATATATTGAGCGACTGACTCTTTCATTGCATCATCAGGAAGCAGGCTTACCAATTTCTTGTGCTAATTTTTTATTATTATTTTATTTTATCTGTTTTCCGCCGGCTCAAGGGATTTCACAGATGTTTAAGAAGAATAATTATAATCAATTTCTGGCGTTATTATTAATACATATTACATGAAAAAATTGAACCAAACAAAAAAATTTTAAGGAATATAAAAGAAAAATAAAATAAAAGTCAAAAGTAAGACTAAAGAAAAATCCAAAAGCTTTCTTGAGAAATCATTTCAGACCTTCTCATCAATTTCTTGATAATTGTGATGATCCCTAGCAGTGTTATTCTCTGCTTCTTCTTCTTCTACTTTTCTGAAAAGCAATAACATTGCGAGCCAAACGACGCTTTTCAAAATTCTAAGAATTCCGACTGATACAGTCAGATGATACAACCACCAACCGACGAAATCAACCATCGCCACTCCTTCCGGTAACTCTCTTTTAAGCTCAGCCACAACTACCAATGAATCTATCTCATCTCTCAATCTCCACCACCAAATTGACCCAAAGCCGACGGCCATAGCCACTCTCTCCGCCCATTTTTCCTCGACGCAACAACAACCGCCCGTAACCGTATCATCAACCACCGGCTTCACCACACTTTTCGACCAAAAACGCATCGTTTCGTGCAAACCTAAGAAGAAAATCACTCTGCTTACCAAATTCGTTTCCCGATTGAAACCGGTACCGTCGATTCCCGCGATTATGCTCCCTTCAAGCCCTAATCCGACACACAATTGCAACATGAAAAGAAGAATCCACGCCGCGTAGAGACGACGCGGTACCGGTGAGCTCCACCACGACGACCGGCTGCTGAAGAAGGATATCGTGACTCGACCGTTGAGGAAAACATGAACAAAAGCTGAGACGCTAATAAGAGAAATAAGGAAATAAAGAACAGTCGAATTCGCGTATAAAAAGAGAAACGACACTACACCGGACGGCTCCGGCCACCGTATCGAAAAATTTCCGGCGACGGCGAGAAGATAATGGGCAGTAGAGAGCCTAGCTAGAAGAAGAAATGAGAGGGGAAGGAGAAGGCTGAGAAGTGCTGTAGTGACAATTCGAAATATCTCGCACCATTTCCCCCCAAAAAAAGCAGCAGCATCTTCCTTCCTCCATTTTTTATCCGAGTACAATAATAACAAGCCCATAATCATAATAAACTCCAGAAAACTGAAATTTTTGCTCACAAATGCATACGAACAATTAATCTGGATGTAAGCTAGTCAGATAGCTATAAATATCCCAACAATGAATCAAAATTTGGTATACATAAAAAGGAAAGATTAATCAGAGATGAACAAATTACAAAAGAGAATATAAAAAGTGGTATCCACGACTTTTGCTAGCAGCTGTTTAGTTGAATCTGACTTAGTCGCATTCCATGCCTTTTCTTGCCTTCAGTATATATACATATATATTTAATTTACTACTTGCTTCAATGCCTGAAGCTCTCAGCATATATATATATATATATATATTAGTACTAAGATTAACATATAAATATTTATATAAAAGAAGAAAAAAGGGCAGGAAATAGATTTTCTTTAAGTTGCGGGACGGCTATAGTTTTAAGTTAAAAGACATGCGGAGGGACTATGGATATATAGATGAAAGGTCAATTAGAATCCTTGATATCTCAACTCTCACCTCACCAAACGAGGTGCCCAACAGCCAAATGGTTTATAAGTTGACGGGAGAAAGGAGTACTAATAATTGATTATATAATTACGATATTTAATATATTCATGTTGATATAGAAAAAAAGAAATGAAGAAAATTTTCAGAATAATTTCAATTTTGATGGAGTCCCACCCACGACCAAGTTTTTTTGTGTCAATAATTTGGTTGTTTGGATATCATTTTTATAGTAGTTTTTTGCTGACATTGTTGGCAATGTATTCTTAGCTCCCACCAAACCAATAGAACTGAGAAAAAACACAAGACTTCCGTTTTACCATTTTTGCTTTTTGCTGGGTCCTGAAATTTGTACGTGAACTAATGCTTGTCATGACGCTGTTTTTATTATAATAAAAAATATATATATATATAGCTTTTTCCTTACACAAAGATAAGAAAAATATAAAATAATAAGAAAAAATAGAAAAAAATCTGGGATTAGTATATTGGGTTTATTGGATTCTTTAGCCCAATCTGAAAGTTTTTTGAGATTGCTCTAATCGTCGCTCTCCCTTGGTCAATAAATCCATTCACCTCTAATGATATTCTTTTGCATGTGTATTTTATAAATTTAAATAAAAAATTTTAAAAATTATAGTTCAAATATCATAAAAAATATATATATTGTGTAAAAAAAAATAAATAAAAAGGAGGGAGTATAAATTGGAGTTGGGATTCCGTAATAAATAAATTGTCTGGTAAAAAGAAAGGCAGGGCAAAAAGAAGGTGACAAAATGCGCATGCATGCATACACATGCATAAGCAAAACTCTTTTTTTTTGTTTTTTGTTTTTTCTTCCAATTTCAAAGCTGACAACCGACCAAAGACAACGTAGCAATAATGGCGATCGAGGGGGGAACACAACACAAGGCGCGCAGTACCATTTCAGCAACGCAAGAAATTAAATTACAAATTACTGCAATTAATTTCTCTTACAAATATATATATATATATATATATATATATATATATATATGAACTTAGTTATTTGCACACCAAATAAAGGGTTCCTGTTGTCTCTCTCCTATCTCGATTTTCTTGCCATGCAATTGAGATTCTTAAGCACTAATTATATATATATATATATATATATATATATATTTATATGTAAGTATAAAAGAGTAATTTGATAAACTTGATTCGGAATGTAGTAATAATAGCCTGTTATATTATTGTCCCCCTTATCCCAAGTGGGGGATATGGATATATAGTTGGAAGGATATTTATTAGGGCATGCATAGGCTAATAGATGAACTGCTCGTCCTTGTGTTTGTTTTTGCTTTAAATGACTGATAAGAAACAGAGAAAGCAACTCCTGAGTTTGTCATTTACTTTCTCTTTCTCTCTCTCTTCTTTTCTTTTTCTCTCACTCTCATTAGAAGAATTATATTTCTGATCCATATATCCTTCCTTCCCTCTGCTGTTTCAACAATTATGCTGGAAGTTACTTCATCACCTCCGACAATGGATTCAAAGGTATCCTTACCACAACAAGGTCAGTCGGTACAGAAGAAAAGGTAATGAAAGCATATATATATATATATATATATATATATATATATACACACACACATATGTGCATGCATATGCTTAATTAATTAAGAATTGATGAATATGATAAGATCTCCTAGTAATTTTAATTTAATCATCAAATGCGTGTAAATTTATATATATATATATATATATATTATATATATATATATTAGGAAGCTCGGTCATGAGAAAGTAGTGGTTACAGTAAAGGTAGAAGGAAGCAGTAGTAGTAATACAAACCAGAAGAATGAAGGACCACCATCAGATCCTTGGTCATGGAGAAAATATGGCCAAAAGCCTATTAAGGGATCCCCTTACCCGAGGTTTGAATTATGCCATACTGAATCAATATGATCTGATTCTGATCAGTTCTCTGTTTTGCCTTTCTGATATTAAATTTTATATATATATATATATATATATATATGTGTGTGTGTGTGTGTGTGTGGTGTGTCAATTCATGTCATTCATATTGCATGTTTTTCATTGATTTGCAGGGGATACTATAGATGCAGTACATCTAAGGGCTGTTCAGCCAAAAAACAAGTAGAAAGATGCAGAACAGATCCATCACTGCTTATCATCACTTACACATCTAATCATAGTCACGCGGATCCTGCAGATCTTGAGAACGCTTCCAACCAATTCATGGAAACCTCGTGTAGGAGTAGGACTAGCACAGGTGCTCCGAGTCCAAAGCAAGCAGAGGAACCGGAAACTACGGAGAAGAAGAAAGAGGAGAGAA
Source organism: Asclepias syriaca (assembly GCA_027405835.1). Lineage (NCBI taxonomy): Eukaryota > Viridiplantae > Streptophyta > Magnoliopsida > Gentianales > Apocynaceae > Asclepias > Asclepias syriaca. The sequence goes on from JAPHNG010000054.1 coordinate 13,982, forward strand.
ACGATAACAATGAAGATGAACATTTTCGCTACTGCCTGCAGTCGTCACCGTTGTATGGTTCCAAGGAAGACAATCCTTTCAGTGAAGAGATTGAAACAACCTACGATTCACAGAGTTTTCGCGTCAATGAGAATTCTAAAAAGTACTGTCCATCTTATACTCCTCACCACCTCACGACTATATCAGCTGATCTGCAGAATTCAGAAGAAAATAATGACTTTTATGATGAACTTGAAGAGCTGCCCACATCTTCCTTCTTTTCAAGCTTCATGAGAAGAAATTTCTTTGAGGAGAGAATTCTCGTCAATCCTTCTTGATCTTTTAAACCCATGTATGTATGTAGTAATTGTGTATATGTATATATAAGTAAATTATAAATTTTACTCTCCTCAATCCTTCTTGATCTTTTAAACCCATGTATGTATGTAGTAATTGTGTATATGTATATATAAGTAAATTATAAATTTTAATTAAGCATAAATTAGTAGTATTCTCCTGCCAGAATTATGATCCTCTTTATCTGATTCTGTTCTACTACCACTTCTGTTCCCAATTTCCCAGCGCGAATATCAGGGATCATTTTGCTCAATAAGGTATTCGAAATCCTTCTCTTGTAAGTTGTAAAGCTTCGTCCATACTTCTTCTTTTTCCTTTTTCCTTTTTTTTCCCCCATGGAGTATTGTGTTTTTTCTAAAGGATCACGAGATTAGTGCTTCTCTACTTTTTTTTCCGTTTTGGATGGTACTGATTTTTAGTTGCGAAAAGATTTATTTATCAAATTTAGTAATAAGTCCTTGCTTCACCATAGGAAAGATGTGTCCATGGCGATGATAAACCCCCAGTTATAACCCGGTGTCGGTTTAAGTTTCCCCACCTAAATTAAATTCCAAGGTCCACCACCATTCTTATGGATATTGAATTCTCCAGTTCCATTGGAAATTCCAAGGTGATGGTCTTGTCTTGTTCATTGCAAGTATCGGCCAAACGGAAAATGATAGGCATTTTTCTATAAGCTTGCCCCATCATTTTCCATTCCGAGGCGGCTAACAAATATGCATTATTGTTTTTATTTATTTTTCACTACATAATATCTTGTTTTTCATATCTTTTATTTTATTCTCTATACTGAAAATTAATAGCGATTCTATAAATATTTTTTTAAAATATTATTCTACCCAAGATGCTATAATATTCAAAAGCTTTTCTTGACATAAACCCAACTCATGCATATACACCCGCCAACACACACACATATATATATATATATTATTCACAAAACCATAGCAGATAAAATTTTCAATTACCTACCTGATTTTAAATGGCAAAAATCAAGAGATCACATACCAGAGTTTTAAGACTTTTGTGAATGGAATTTGAACTCTAGTTTGTTTGTAAACAAAATCAAAATCTTTTGATATGCATCCACTAAACCGTAATAAATTAAAACTATATTTCTAACACAACAAATAATGACAGAGCGGCTTGACTTATTGATTTGCATCTGCGGTAGAAGTAGAAGTAGCAGTAGCAGGAAGAGGTTGGAGAGCTTTCAATGGGTTCATTATAATGCCATCGATGAGTCCATATTCTTTGGCTTCTTTAGCACTCATGAAAAAGTCAAGATCAGTATCTCGGTTAATCTGATCAAGAGTTTGACCAGTATGATAGGCTAAATAACCACCCAAATTTGCCTTGTGATGCATCATTTCATTAGCCTGAAATAAAAACAAAAAAACAAAAAGAATTCAATTAACCTGTGATGATGAGAGATGTCTGATATTGATGAACTGTATTATAGACTTTAAAATAGTGAAAACTGGGTTTGAAAAAAAATCTAGCTTCATCATTATGATAATCCAAAGATACTAAACATGTTACGATGTATCTAATAACCGATTCTTAAAAAAATTAAAAATTAAAATAGAAAACTCAAAACAAGTGGATCGACTCTGTCATGCTTGAGAGTAATGTTCTCATAGAAAGATTAATCTCAGTATTTACTGAATATAAAATGGGCTTCTTCTCATGTTCAATGTAAAAGATGTGAAGGTAAGATAAAAGCAGAAAATACTGGATATAAAGAACATACGGGAGAACTTCATGTGAGTAATCTTATTTTGCAGCGACCGATAAAGCAAAGAAAAATACCAATAATGAAAAGATAGAAATTGACCAACCTGAATTTCAATTTCGGTCTGTGAACCTTGAGCTCCACCAAGGGGTTGATGAATCATCATCCTTGAGTTTGGGAGGCTGTACCGTTTTCCTTAAAAAATCATATGAAACAAATTAAAGAAATTACATTGAACGCCATTTGAAAATTGCAACAAATTTTCACCATATTACTTACCTTTAGTGCCTGCACTAAGCAGAAAAGCTCCCATACTGCAAATTTTTAGGAAAAGCAACAAATGAAATAATATCAAAACTTCTACCAAGATCAACAAGATAAAACTGATAAACACCTCAGCAGTTTAGAGTGGAAAAACAAACCATGTAAAATAGAATAAAAAAGAATGCAAAAAAATCATTAACTTGCCAACAACCTATCAATGACATGCAGAGTTCATAACTAAAGCCATAGTACAGTATGTTGTAGCATTACGTGCACATGAACACACACACTACATGTCAAACCTTCTCCTAACCTGAACACATGATCAGCTTTTCCGGGGAATTAAATTGTCTTTAAATGGCATGAAAATAAAATAAAGTTAATTGCAACCAAAGTGCTCAGTCAAAGTAATTCCTGTAACCACTCTGTCCTTCTCATAGAAGTACTACCAAGGCAGTGCCAAATTTAAAAGGATCTCCTTACCAAATAAGCTAAGAATTTTACCAAAAAATTAAAAAGAAACAAAAAAAGAAAGAAAAAAAAAATAGAAAGAAAAAGAGAAACTGGTGTTGATAAATAAATATTTACCTCGCTGCTAGTCCAACACATACAGTGGAGACATCAGGGCGGATATGCTTCATTGTGTCAAATATTGCCATACCTGTGGAAATTTTGGCAGTCAACCATAGTTTGAATATCAAGAAACAATGAGAATAAAGAAAGTCCAAGCCTGAAACTAATGACTAACACAAATATTCAGCACATTACCCGCTGTAACTGATCCTCCAGGGGAATTTATGTACATGACTATATCCTGCATAAAATATCAGAAAAGTTTTTGCATTTAAAACCATACAACAACAGATTGTGCATATACTTTTTGCTTATATCCATAGAGAAGAAAGAAAGAGTATTGAAAGTAATTATGCAATCAAAGTTAGGGAACTCCATAAGTTGAGCATTATCGCGATTAACAACAGCAAACAAAAGTTCTATCACATACAGTTCTTTTCGAAATAAACAATAAAAGAAAAAATAGATTGTTAAGGGGGAAAAAAAAAAAAAAGAGAGTGCATAAGAAACTAAACTCACCTTAGTCGGATCAACAGCATCCAGATATAGAAGCTGACCAACAATAATGTTAGCCATATCATCATCTACAGGTCCACCGCAGCGTATTATTCTCTAGAATATTACATAAATTCAATTTGATTAGCAAGAAAGCCAACACACTAGCAAACGGAAATAGAAACAAAGTGAAAAATTAGAACAAAGTGATTTACATATTGAAGAAGTTGACTGATAACACTCTGAAAGCGCTCTGCAATCATAGGAGGCGGACCTTCACCTCTACCCTGTGCATAGACTGGGAGATAAGGCGATGAAGGAACTAGCAAATCATTCCTAATTTTTTTTTTCAAAAAAGAAGTCGTCAATAACCCAATTCAAATACTCTCAAAGCTAGTTATTTATTTGCGAAGTCCCTTTCTCTTCAGCTAGAAAGGAGATTCAGTTAAATTTCTTATCTTCACTAGAACAAGGAAGTCAATAGTCAAACTTACCTAATGGACCAAATACCCTGGTGTGAGCTGTAATTCGCCGTGCGGAACTCTCCGGAGTAAACTGCCTTGACAGAACAACTCCGAGAACTTTTAAGGTTACCGATTGAATTTTTCAATTTCCTGTAAATAAAGAAGAAAAAAAATATTGTAAGTGCTAATTCTGATTAGGGAAATCTGAGAGTAAACGAAAGAAGATGTGTATGTATACCTGGAAGGGAGGGGTAACAAGGGGAGAGAGAGGGATTTGAAAGGGGAAGGAGACGAGGAAGAAGAAGAACTAGGGTTTGGAGAAGAGAAGACGACAGCTGAAGAAGAAATGCAGGAATGCGCCATGTCTGGTCCGTTAGATTCTGGTGAGCGAGAGAGAGCGAGAGAGAGGAAGAAGGGTCTTATCCAATGATGCGGCTCCTGAGCGAAAAGCTTCTCAGAACCAGAAGATACTGAAAATCAAAGAAGAAAGACCGGCACACGCCACACCCACCCCTTTCCCCTTCAATTGGTCTAGGAGAGGCTCTATTTATTTATAATTGGATTAATTTTTTTTATTATATATTATATTGTAATTCGATTAAATTGTCAAAAAATAAAAAAAATCTCTTGTTCTTCTATTTATTGATGAAGAATTGAAAGCTTATTCGTTTTTGCTCTGAGAAAAAGGCTGTTACATAACCATTTTATCTCTGTGTTGAGAAAGATAAAACGAGGTCAGTAATATTTTTGTCATTTGTACAGGATTGGCAAGAACATGATCTGAAGTTTCAACAATTGGGATTACCTAAATAACCACAGAAACTGTACAAAGAATCCTAAATTGATCTGAAGAAGCTTCCTCCAACACTGCATTGTGCTGGATGGACCAATGAGAATATATATATATATATATATATATATATATATATACACATATATATATATACATATACATTGTGATCCAAATAGTATCTTAATAAACACCTGCTGCTACACACAGATGCACAAATATACCCACCCTACAAGAACCACCTTAAAAGATAAAAAGAGAAAAAAATGAGTGATCTTAGCAGGCTGTTTCCATCTGGATAGCCTTGTAGCATTGGATACTGCATAGAGGAAGCTTTGTCTTCGAATCACGATACTTGTATGGATTACTGCATGAAGGGCCAGCACATTTTTCCCTTGGTGGTGGGTAACTACATTCCAAAATCAAGATCAATATTTTGTGCACAGGAAAGAGGAGTGTACAAGAAAAGAAGAGGGAAGAATGAATACCTGATAGGTTTAGGGTCAAATATCTTTGGCAATCCCATCTCATGAGGAAAAGTAACAATAGTCCCAGAAGGCCCCATGACCCATCTAACGGTACTTGATGCAAGCAAATGAGCACTAGCAGCCTTTTCCTGCAAATTTTAAAAAACCAATAACATCATCAACTTCATCTTCAAACAGAATCACTTAAAAAAGTAACAAAACACAGCTAGTACAGTTGCTGCCTGGCTGCCAAGTACCTGAGCCAACTCCTCTCGGCGCTTCTTTCTTTTGTCCTCTCGCTTCTTCCGAGTGGAATCTTGACCGAGTATCTTTCTAATTGCCTCCGCCTATGCATTTAAACAACCCACAAACCAATTCCTTTAGCAAACTACATAAACATTCATGTGGAACAAAATTAAAAGAAATAGAGCAAACCTCTTCTTCCCTGGCTGCTTTCTCATTCTGAATTCTACGTCTCTGAGCAGCCTCTGCTTTCTTTAGCTGCTGTTCCACCTCTGTTAGCTTTTCTTTTTGCTCTGTAACAAAGGATATAAGCAACAAAATCAAACCACGTGAATAAATAGAGCACAAATGACCTACAAATTAGAGAAACATACTTCGTGGTGGGGCTGGAGGTAAGCCATTGGGATATTCAATTTGACTAGCGCCAGATGCAGAAGCTACGTCCTTGCCATACAAAAGTGCTCGTTGCCGGGTAGTGAGAGTTATTTCCCTCTTGTTTTCTGTTGGTGAACCAGACAGATCCTTCTTTTGTCTCTTCCTCTTCCTTCCTTCTGGTTCACAATCCGATAGCAGTTCCTCTTCCTCATCATAATCTGTATCCTCGCTACCTCTCTCTGATCTGGCCTTCTTACCATCTTTTCCGGACCTTCCACTTTCATCCACATCTTCGTACCTTCCACCCTTACAAACCCTAGAAAGACTTCTATGTTTCTTAGAGGATTCCTCATCAAAATCCTTGAATCCTGCTGCCTTAGAACATTTGAGCTTCTCCAAGTAACGGATCTCATCATCTTCATCATCTTCGTCAAATGCCCCTTCCAAAACTCGCCTCTTCGGAACCCTCTTGCTTTTTCGAACTGGATCTGACTTCTCACCTTGCTTTACAAAACCATTTTTCACAGCTACTTTCCCCACATCCTCCTTACCAACACCAAAACCACCCCTTGAGAATGGTAAACCATGCATACCGCTCTTTTTATCAGGAGGAGGAGAATGATCTTCGTCGGAGTTGTCCTGAAATTTAGCAGGAACGTTTAAAAGGAAAATCTCAGAGCTACAAATGGGAAGATAAATGTAGATGACAAAACACAAATTAATCCTGAAGATTTTGTTTACCATATAAGCAGATATCTGATACACGTGTCTAAGCAAAATACCTAAATTCACGTGTCTCAATAGGCAGATTTTGTATATAAGCAGACATCCTTCAGCCAATTTACAAAATACACGTGTCTCAATCACAAAATAAATCCTAAATTCTACCATACCTAATATACCAAACAGAATTTAGACAATTAAATTTCCTGAAAAAGGAAAAAAAGTATTACAGTGAACTGTCCACAGAAAATTATTAGATAGAACCGGATTTAACAAACCACATGTAACGTACCATCTAAAAGGGAACACGTATTTCAATTGTATGACCTTTGAAAAGTAAATCCACATGAGAGTATTTTCCATTTTCTACTAAATGCAATATTCTATGAGGTTGTTCACATGTTTCATTTAATTTATTACTTTCTATTCTCCACAAGATGGGTTAGACCCATAAAAAAAAAGAAAAAGAAAAAGAAAAAGAGGGCATACTACATTGCAGTTTCCTGTAGAACGTAGCTTCAAAACCTTTGCAATAGCACTAAAATCTACTGAAGAGAAATACAACTGCATTGACAAATCCACAATCTTGGGTTGGGAAATAGAAACTGACTATATGTTACAAACCTGAAGAATCAGCCTTGGACGAGACCGAGGTGCATCTGAAGGTCGAGCAGTCTTTGCAAAGGATCCACTGTTGGAACCATTAGAACTGGGTTTCGTCTGTATTGTGCGTGTCACACCACCAACCTTCAGCTTGACTTTTTTAGGCTTGTTCTCAGTTCCTACACTATCCCCAATAGTTCCTAAGCTTGCAGGAGGATTGCTCTGGCCTTGATCAACTCCATCCCCCAGAATTCCATTATTATGCAATACAACTGATCCTCCATCCTCCTTCATCTTTTTATGAGAGTAATCACCTTCGCTTTTAGTAGCAGTAACGCCTTTTGACATGCAATGATTAAGGTTAAACATTTTCCCTTTAAAATTGGGACCCCCAGTATTCTCGTCACTAGAAACCTTACCCAAATCATCTGATACAGGCACTGGTGACGACGGTGATTGATCATGGCTTTCAGGAAACAACTGTATCTCAGGTCTAGGACGGCGCAAAGTCTGGCTCCTTTTCTTTCTTATGGTGGCCCCAAGACCATCAAATTGAGGACCGCTGAGATCCTCCATTGTCATAACAGATATGGAAGCTGGAATCCAGCAACTCCTCAAGTAATTAAATGCTTAAACTGCTCAATCAGAAAAATACCCGCAACACAAGTCTCCAGTTGATTACGGCAAAAAAAAGTCCTGAGTGGAAACTGAAAAATTATACAAAATAACATCTTGGGATAAGAATGACGGAATTAAAATTCAGGACGGAAAAATGAACAATCAATGAAATAACAAAAACATGATAGAGCATAGTAAAAGAGTAATTCTTACATCATTACTAATAATTTAGAAAATATAAATGTTCAAGAGACAAAGAACATTAATAGCCGTAACCACATTAAATTTGTTGAGATAAAGCAAAAACACACTCCTTAACATCAATCCTTAAATTTGTTAGGGAACAGAAATAGCAACCACCGCAGTAGCGAATATGTAAACAGAGGGCATGCATAAACAACCAGATAGGAATGCCATCAATCCATTAACAGCCATGAGCATACATCATATAACGTGTATAAAATTTAACCAAAACAAAGGAATTGCCATCAGATCAACATTTTCCATGTAATAATGCAGATAGTAATTCATAAAAATCTTCCTTTAGATAAAGAACCCCCATTCATCCACATTATCACACGGCAAAAGTTTTTTATCAAATTCACCCACACTCACAAAATTACTGAATAATCAATCAGGAATCAGCAACTAAAATACACCGCACGTACATTCACCACACTTGCCCAAACCCAGAAGGCAATCAAACAAGCTCAAATCGAAACAAACAACCCAAGAAAGAAAACAAGGGGAAACCCAAATTGACAATGAACCCCAAGTCGTCAAATTAAGCAACCCTGCCCCCCAAAAAAAAAGGAAAAAAAAAAAAAGAAAAACAACATGTACCAAGAAGAAGAAAAATAATTACCTTTGACGAAAAGGGAAGATAATCAGAAAAACAAGCCTCCCGTTTCGAAAAAAAATTGACAAGAACAACGAGAAGAGATAGGGAAAGAGGAAATCACAGAGGAGTCGATGGGCAAGGCGGATACGGAAAAGAAAAGAGAAAGAAAGAGGAAAAAGAAGGGATTTTTGAGAGTAATTGTTATTAGGGTTAGAGTAGAGAATAAGGGGAAGAGGGTCTGAGAGGGGTGTGGTGATTAGTACAAGTATAAGAGGAATGATGATGATGAGGAGAAGTATAGAATAGTAGTGGTAAAGGGAAAGAAGACTACAACTCCCTAAAATCTTCTCCATTTTTTTCCTATCTTATTATTCACCAACACAAAATGCCCTGTAATTTGGTTTGTTGGATTCGGCCTTTCTTTGTCTCGCTGACCCGACTCAGTTCCCCGCCCAGGCCCGAGTTAACTCGTGTCTCTTTCTCTTCCTTTCTCTCTCCCTTTTTTCTGTCTGTCTCTCTTTCTCTCTCTCTCTCTCTCTCTCTCTCTCTGCCTTCCTTTTATTTTCCATCCTCTTCTCTACTACACACGGTTATGCTGCAAACAATGCGGCGCTGTTTAGCAACTTCTTTGTTCCTCCGCTTACGTTAGCGCCAGTCCGACTTCTCTTCCACGTGTCTACAAATTATGGACAGATTTAGTAATTTTTATAAAATTAAGGCCAATAAATTAATTTAAGATATTTTTAATTTTTAATTTCACCTATAATTTCTGCTGATTGTTTTCTCTGTTTTTTAATTTGAGATTTTTTTAGTTTTTTTTTTAAGTTAGTCCTTTTATATGATTAGTTTCCGAATATATATAATATATTATATATATATATATATATATATAATTAAGTTTAAGAAGTTAAAGCTAATCATCTATATAATATTAAAATTTTAAAACACATAACAATTTTTTTAAATATAACAACTTTTTAGACATATTTGTCTCTTAATATAAAAATTAATATACAATTTAATTTTTTTAACTTTGTTGTTTTTTATAAAAATAAATAATAAAATATTAATAACAAATATAAATAAATGAAAAAAAAAACTTACTAAACTAATACATAATAAATCCAGTATATTATATTTTGTTAGACATTCATCCCTAATATAATAATTTATAATATTTAAAAAAAATATTTAAGGGTATATATAGGTAATAAATTATCAAATAATTTTTTCGTCTAAGTTATTAGTATAAAAGAATTGTTTTGACCTTCTAACAATTAAGTAAATTATATTTTATTCCATATTTTTATCAATACAAATTAAATATATTAAATTTTTTTTCTTTTTACAGTCTGAAGCAAAATCTTTAATGTCTAATTTTTTAAAAATAAAAATATAGCTAGTACAATTTTGGATCAAAATTTGTAATATTAATTATATTCATAAAATAATGATAATTCATGTTTATTAAATCGTGATAAAATATAAAGCGTAATTTTAAAAATAAATAAAGTTTAAGAACATTTTCCTCTTTATTTATGTTCCGAATATCTGAAATTATTTGAAATTGAATATATTTTTATTTATTTATTTTCTAAAAGTAAATTTTAGATTTTTCTTTTCCGCTCATTTATAAAAGTCACAAATTTTCATCAAGAAGAAGAACGCACCGAAATTGAATTTAATTGATTATTATTATTAATAAGGGGCCGTAGATACGAAGTTCTTTATCCATGAAAGAGGGTAAGCAAGTAGGTACAAGATAATTATTCTTTTATGGAGAAAAAAAAATTTAATGTACTACATAAAGAAGATCTAATAGAATTTGATGATACGTAAGGAAATTACAATAAAATCAACAAATTTGGAGGTAAGGTAGGGTTTGGAATTGGGATTGGAATTGGTTTGATCTAGCTATTGAGCTTATCGAGTTGATCTAAGCAATCTCCGGTGACGCCCTTAATCCAATCGTCGAATTGTTTGAACTCAGGATCATCTCCGACCATTTCCTTCATGCAGTCGTTGCAGGTATCGACGAAGGTGGAGATTCCTTCCACATCAACCATGGCCTTGTAGTAATCACCGGTGTTCAAATCTTCCACCACTTTGGTAACGTCTTCACTGGCTTCGCCGTAGTTTTCTCTGCATTGCTTTAGGCATTCGCGAGTTTCCTCCTCTGTTTCAGGATCACTCAATCTCTTTGCGATCACATTTTTCATGAATTCTTCGGTTTGAAATTTGACCGAAATCACGCTTGATTGAACAACTTTCGTTACCTGTGCCTGGATATCCTTCGGGACGCCTGGAACGTCGATTGGCGAGGTTACGCTAGTATCTGGCAATTCCCCTGTTTCATCTGAAGAAGAAGAAGAATACGACATCGTTGATGGTGGTTCAGAAGGCCCAGGAGCTGCGGCAGAATATTCATCCGGTGAGGATGCGATGTAAGAAACGGATGCCGGAGTTAGTGCTATATCTGATTCTGAGGCTCC